>JAFIDM010034604.1:28726-53390 GCA_023159025.1 Thereuonema tuberculata | reverse complement strand
TCTATGAAAAAAATAATCAAAAATCAATAAATAAATTGACTTAAGTTGTAAAATTATCCAACTTTAACTTGAACCTTAATTTTATAAATTTTGAAATAGTTGAAACCGACTTCAACAATAACAACAATGGAGACGAATCATGAATGTACGATCTCGTGATTTGCATTTCATTGTGTTTCATTTGTGCAGGCGCGTGAAAAGAACATTCTACGTCACTTAGGATCTCGTCGGCCTCGGGACTAGACGAAGCTCCAAGCAATACGTTCTATCAACGGATAATTAAGAATTTTTGGATTTATTTTATGTGTATACAAATTACAACTAATATTAAGTTTGCAAAAAGAATTACGATATTTATCGGTAAAATAATAGTGATTTGCTGAAGACATTCTTCATTTTGGGAATGGAAAAATCTTTTGGTAAGGCTATCATATCGAATATGGAAAATATGGTTTTTATGAAATTTTTAAGCCTATTATTAATTGACGTTACTCGGGCAACGTTAGGAAACTTTACTTAGATTTACAAACATTTAATTTAAAATCGGTGTTAGCTCTATATAGGAATAGTAAAACTGATTTCTAATAATTTAGTTTTCATTCAGTGCTATTAGTGAATTTATTACAAGTATTAATTTAATATCATTGTTCGTTAGCTATTAAAGAAGCATTGGGAGATTTTGAAAATGTTAATAGCTCATCTCGTTCACTATGAGAATTCCCGAGAACTCGAATGTCGTCTGTGCCGATTCTAGTAACGGAAGGTTCCTTTGCAAATAATAAGCTTTTTTTTCTTTTGAATTTCTCTGTGTTAACCATCACAATAACAAGACAAGGTAATATATGTATTAGCATTAAGCAAACTAAGAAATTCACTGAAATTTTCCGATGAAATGTTACTTTTTGAATGATTATTGCATTTGTAGTAGGCCTACGTATTTAAATCCAAACCTTTTATTGTTCTACATACGAAAATGTTTTCTTGATTTAAATGTGTTTTGGATAGTATTACTGTTCGAAATTGATTCATAATTGTTTAGAAATACAGAAATTGACTATTGGAATAGCAAAAACGTTAAAATTACGTAATTTTATGGGTTTTTTTTTTTTTTTGGTGTGTTATGATAACCCTAAAAGGTCTTATTTACTGTCGATTAATAACGTAATGTAATAGAATGTATGTTATATCGATTATTGAGTGTTTATAATTCAGAAGATTATACTATAAATTGGAAGTAGAGAGTAATGCTAGATATTCATTTTTGGAAATGTATATTATCTATAGAATGTAATACTACGAAACAATGTTTAAGTTGCCATAGTAACGTAAACGTATGTTTACAAATCAAGATGGCGGCTGCTATCTAAATTGAACAAAGCAAATTACTAAATATCTGATGAACATCTCATGAAAGCCTGAAAATGAGCAGAGGCTACATGTAAACTGTGCTGATCAGTGTTCGTTCGTACAAAGCACATCAGAAGATTCGGAGTCTCTTTATAATCCTGACACGTTACTTTGAGATTAAGAAAAACCTCTTTTTATTTAGTTTTTTTAAGGCTAAAAATTCAGAATTAAATTTCAAGATGTAATGCCATCATATAATATTTCCCGAGCAATTGGAATTCTAAGAGTATTGAAACGAATATATTAGGAAGAAGAGAGAATATTTCGAAAATGAACTTCTAATTCTATTATTTTACTGTTAATTACACATTTTCAAAAACAGTAATAACCGAATTACCCTTTTTAGCTCCCTCGTATGTATAATTCTTAGTTCACTATATTCTTGCAGGAAAACGCTACCCTGTGTAAATCAAACAGTCCCTATTCCAAGCATAATAGTTATGTACCTATTTTTGATCATTTTACAATCCTCGCGGTGAATAAAGATCCTCCCACAATGCAAAGCAGGTTATAGATTATCCTTACCTGAGCGATCGCTAACATTGAAACAGAAGAGAAGCGCCCTCTTCTCTTCCAATGTTAGCGGTCGGCCAGGAAAGCTCAATCTATAAGCTGCGTTGCATTCTGGGAGGATCTTTATTCACCGCGGGAACTGTAATGCACGTTTGCAACTTTTAATAAGTGAATACAAACATCAATTTCTGTATTTTAGTTAATAATTCGATTTACGTTCCATCCAATGAAAAAAATAGAAATGCTCTAAGTGGCTGGAGGTGGAGTGACGTAGTATTATTATATAGGTCCACCGCTCAAAAAAAGTATACTCTAAGTTATAATAGAACAAATCGGAACGGAACTAGAATAACTTAAGGTTAATTCTTTTTTTTTTTGAGCTACTTAAAGCTAATCAAACTTTGTTATTCTCTCATCTGAGATTTTATTCATATGAAAAGTTTGAAACAAATTTCTAATGTTCTAATTGAAATCATTTTACTTTCAAATAATTTAGTTTTTTTTTTTTTTAATCCAGAATCGTCGAGGTTTTACCTCTCGTTAGCTGGAATAACTCAACAAAGGTGTGAAACTCACCAGTTGTAATTTCTGACTACGTTGAATTCAATTCGGGATCTTCATATGAAATCTTCAAATTAATATTAAACTTGGCGAAATATCGCTTCCCTTATTAAAATGATTATTTTTTTTTTCGTGTCAATGAATTTCTTTGGAATTTAAGAGATATTTCCATTTTAACTTTGACGCTGCTTCTGTTTTTTAATAATTCATTTTTTGTTTTTTGTTTTTTTGCATTGATTTCGAATTTGCTTTTGTGAATTTTGTGCTACTTTGCTGTTTGTCCTTTTTAATCCATTTTCTTTACATTAATTTTTTCATTAAGCTAATTATGTTTTAAATTTATATGACTAATTTTTTTGCTGCTTAATTTTTTCTTTATATTCTTTCTTTAGTTTGATTTCATTTACTGAAAAATGTCTGTTAAGCCCAGCACAGAATAAACAAAAACAATTGCCTTTTCCGATTCATTTTTACGGGGTAGATTAGGTAATAGCTGTTTCACTCTTCAACGAGATCATCAGCCCTAACCCGCCACCCTCGATGAAGTGAATCAGAAAGGCGTTGTCTATGGTGAAGTCAACAGCCAGCCTGGCTATGGCCTCCCAAAGGCGAAAAGGCAATAAACAAAGGAGGCCATAGCCAGGCTGGCTGTTGACTTCACCATAGGCAACGCCTTTCTGATTCATTTCATCGAGGATGGCGGGTTAGGGTTGATGATCTCGTTGAAGAGTGAAACAGCTGTATCCGTAATCCACCCCGTAAAAATGAATCGGAAAAGGCAATTGGTTTTGTTTATTCTGTGCTGGGCTTAACAGACATTTTTCAGTGAATTTGTCAGCACGTTAACCCTTCCTTTTGCTTTGATTTCATGTATTTTATATATTTTTTCTTGGTTCTGATTTTAATTTTATTGTTTGGGATTTCAACTTACTAAATTTTTATTCTTTTGTCGCATATGTTGTCAGATGTTTCAATTAATAATAAAAAAAAAAATCTTAGTTATCAAAATAAAATAAATAAGAATTAAGGTTGATTCAACACAGTCAGTAATGTAATTTTTATTTATTTCAGAAAATAGATTCTGTTCTGATCTTACGTCAGTGGCTTTATTCTTAAATTCTCCTGAATTTGCAACGACTCCAGCTATGATTTAAGCGACAACTGAAGAGACGCTTATATATTAAGTCTGCGCAGGCGCAATGGCTTGGTTTATGGTAAGTGGACAATTGTTTTTTTTAATGTACATTAGAAATTCGTGCTTCAGTAGTGAATATATCTATAATGGTTTTTTTTTTTTTTTAGCGACCCATTTGTGAACTCTTGTTTGTTCATCTGTCCGTGTCTGTCACTTCCCCTAACATCTCCCAAACGGAAGGTCAGATCGGCAAACGGACTTCACCATCGTGTTCAGATGTCCAAACATATTAGAAATGGGGTATAAATTCACTTTGTGCATTTTTTGCTCGACAACTACTGACTCGATCGACTTGAAATTTGCATATGCTTTAGTTTAGAATATATAATATACGATCTATATTTTTATTCGACCGTATCTATAACAGTTTGCGGACACAGTTGACTGTTTCCGTAATTTCCGGATGGGCAGAAATAAAAAAAATATTCATTGAATAGCAGACACTCTAAACTAAAGCATATCCAAATTTCAAGTCGATCGAGTCAGTAGATGTCCAGGAAAAAATTCCGAAACTTCATCTTTTTGCGGTGCACAGTCGGCTGTCGTTGCTCGGCGGATCACCCTCCAACGCTCCTTAGATGAACTTTAGATTTTAATGGGTTTTGCTTTAGCACAAAATTTTTTCACTTGTTTCTTTTTCAAATTTTTACTTGAAATTTGGCTTGCAAATTAATTTTTACATTAAATGTGCTGTTTGTTACTAATATTAACGAAGTGCAGTAGTTCTCCAATTTTTTTTTTTGATTGACAAACCTCTTAGAAGATTGCAAGTCATCCAACCAATAATTAAAAGAATAAAACAAAACAAAAACAGTCATATCCACTTAAATATAGTGTCCTGATCTAGACCAAATTTGATGTTCAGAACCTTTTAATCATTTGGGGACGTCCATTAATTACGTGAGCTCAAAATGGGAGGGAGGCGTCTGGCAAAATCTCACCAAATCTCATTTAAAGGGAGAGGGGAGGTTAGTGAAAATCTCACGTAAACTTTTTAATTCAGAGAATATATATATTATAACAGATTATAACATTTTGTAATATTGTCTATTTAAAAATTATAGGGGAAATCTCAAGTGAGGAGGAGGGGGGGGTCCCACCATATCTTACCAAATCTCTCCAAGGGGGAGGGGAGGGGACCAAATTTTTTAAACACCTAACGTAATTAATGGACGCCCCCTTATTAATGGACAAAATTTAATTTTGATGCTTGTAATCCAGTTTTATGGCACAACTAATCACTGCGGGCCAAAATGCTGTGATACTCAAAAAGAATAATTCAATAAATAAATTTCATATTTGGGAGTCTTAGAGTAATTCTTAACACATGATAACAATTTGGAATTTATAGCTCCGTTTTATGCCTCATAGGTGAGATGTCACGGCTTGGAGGAGACAAACTGAAAATGTCCACTGGTGAAGGTCTTTCTGAACCTCAGGAGAAGTTAGCGTCAATTCCACGTGTGGGCGTGCGTGGAAACTCAAACGGATGCTGGCCCCTGAATCGAAGCCACGGCTGTGGTGTGGGAGAACCATACAGGACTTGGACCCTTATTTCGATTAAGACAGGAAGTATAGATAAGCCGTCTGACCTAATCAGCTAATCCTGTTGATAAACAGTGCAGGTTACCAATCTGCATTCATTTCGGATTCTGTCTCGTGCCAGGTTGAGCAGCATTTGCGGAAAAAGACTTGAAAGCAGCGCGTTTAAATAGATTTCCGCAGTTATGTAATGGTACGATTGTCAGCAAAAGGGATATCGATACCAGAATAAGGAAGTTGATAGGTAAAAAAATAGAAGACATCTAAGGTAAGAAATTCTCAGAGGTACTCTCTTAGGTTAAGGATGTCTGTAGCTTGAAAAAGAACTTGAAAAAGAATTTTGAGTTAACGTTTCTTTGATAGTTGTTTTGCAAATGAAAATCCTCTGCAGAAAAACAACAACAATACAATAAAAGATAAACGTGATCCAGTGAGACTTATTGGAGGTTGTAAAGGAAAGAACGAAAACTTGAGCCCTCAAGTGCTTTTAACATAAAGATATTGATCCAAAAGTATTTGCTTATACGAACCTTTAAGCAAATCAACTGGTGGTGAGCTATGGTATTTCGTAGCTTAGCTTCGTAGATTTAATTTAGAACATAATTAGAATGGAACAGAAGATTCGGACTCTTATTCTTTGGTGATGTGGAGATCCTCGGTGAACTTTGCATAGATATAAATTGGAGAAGTATTTAAATGCCACCGAATCCCTTGATTAGTTGTATTTTTAGTTATACCACACCTTCTAAACAGGATATTCTAAACGATGCATAATCTTTTAAGCTGTTTAATTCTTTAGCTTTTTTTCCGCTTTGCTTTCACTACAGCACCCACATGATACATTTGGGGAAAAGGCCGACACTAAAACTTGTACTTCAGTCCCACAGTAGAAGCCGCTGTGGGGGAAGACTTTCTTTCTTTATCTAACTTGGGGACTCGTCGGTTAGGTTCCTGTGGATCGTTGTTGTAATAAAGATCTTTTTTAGTCACTTTTCTGGCATTTGATTGAACCCCATTAACTAGGGGTACGTTTCGGCCTATGGGAAGTTGTCCCTTGGACTGGGCACCCTGATATCCTGTTACTTGTCCTTCGTCGTGGGCGGAGTATTTTTAAAAAATTAATGAAAAAAATGATTTTGAATAAATAAATAGTTTATCGAATTCTTGTTATTTCTTTAATTTTATAATTTTTGTTAGCATTGGTTAATGACTGTTTTTTTGGTTACCTTTGAATCTTAAAATATATAAGACTACGTTTTCGTATTTGTTCATTAAAAATTACTAAGTAGTATTATTGAAGTATAGGAAATTTAGACTGCATAAATAAATAAAAATTATGACCTCTGAAATATTTTTATAGAATTAACAAAACAGGTGAAAATCACAAAAAATAAAAATAACCTAAAACTGTAATTATGATCAATGGAAGAAAGGAAATGTATATATTTATAAAACAGTATAAATGATTTTATTTCGGGAAGGGCCAAGATAGGAAGCTGACCTCGAATAACCAAAAGAATAAAAAATTGTCTTAAAATTTTGGGATAGTGGGGGGAGGTTCCTTCAACCTATCCAACCAAAAAATAAGCCGAAAAAAAAGAACCACGTTTATATTTCCCGCTTCGGATGGGGAGGGGGCTGAGCTTATAAAATAGATTGTAATGATGCTCATTATATATATTTGTGATTCTACCAAAAACCTTGGTATCTGTAAGAATTAATTATCGTCCTGTCCTTTGGCAAGCAAGAGTTAACAAATACCAAGCTATCTAGCGGTAGTGTTTTTTTTTGCTTTAAAATCCCCTAAGAAGGTCCCAAAGGAATGAAATCATAGAATAATATTGATCTGCAACTTTTCCTTTTTTTATAATAGCGAACCCATCGACTCCCCGATTCTTTCTTTCTTGTAATTTGGTAATTTTGATCATCTAGTTCTGAATACTACAACCTATAATTAATGTAATTCAAAAGCTCAATGGAAAACAAAAACTGCTGTCAAAAATACTAACTCAAACGGAATCTAATATACCCTTTAAAAAAATAAAATATTTTGTATCCTTTCTTTTCATATGACATTAAATAGGACCATAACACATAAACGAGTTAATCTTATTTGAACTCTTTTTCGATTCAACATAAAACCACCTGAGATTTATATTAATCTCCAAGAACATAAACCCAAAATAATAATTTCCTAATTCAAAAATTCAAAAAAGAAATTCATATTCAGTTTATAACTAACGTTCTATTTAACAAAATTAAGTTTAATCTGACTTCAGCCTTAAACCCTTTATTATAGAGTAGGGTAATATGTGGAGCCATTATCTTTAAGGAAAGGAACATATATTCAGTTTAATATTACCCATAGTATATAAAATCATATAAAATTAATCTCCAATTAAAATTTAGCGTAAGAATAAGACAAATATAAGATAATCAGATTGTGATAGAAAATCAATTATTTATCAAAACGATCATTTTAAGAACAATCCCCTATCCCTGTTAGTCAAATCTTTCATTAATAATTATCATTCCAGGTATTTATAACAAATTATTTTACAATATCTTAATTTACAATATCAGACTGTTTTTAAACTTTTAAATATCACCATACCAAAATCCATTAACTTTATCACTTAAAAAAGATTTCCATTTCGCTGAAAAAGTGATTCATCTAATTTCAGTCCTAAAACCTTAGTGCCTTTTCTTGGTAAAAGTTTGGCCGGGTATCGCTAAGTTTTCTCTCTGACGTGTTTTTATAACTAATTTATGTATCCGGATAATTTTTTTTTTAATTGATCGAAAATTGAAGAAGAGGAGGGATAGAAAAACACCTATTATTAAATGTTATTATTTCGATCTTATCGGTTTTTTTTTATTTTGGTTTTGTTTTGTGCAACAACAAACAAACACACACGTTTATTCTAGTCTAAAACATAATAATCACCATCACTTAACAGAATTGATAACAAACAGCAGAAGACGTTGAAACTAACTCTCCATAAAGAAGTTCATACCACAAATCCCCTCCCTCATTTTTAAGATTTAATATATTAAAAAGAACAATTTGAATTTTCGCGAGTTAAGAATATTTTAAGATGAAACTAATTTTTAGACCTCGTTGTTTACTGGTGACTACTCTCAATTGATGATCGCCACTTAAGCGAGAAACTTTAGATGTCATCATGTAAACACTTGGTCTCAACCTTTGATTTGTTTGTATAATATTGTTTAAGAATTAGTCATTTTATTAATACATACTTATGTTTCTAGATATATATAAATCCATCAACAAATCATCCTTTGTGAAAAAAAACTTTTACTCCATCACGATATTTCGAATGATTTTTTCAATCATTCTTCTTCAGGTTACAGGTAAAAGAGGAAAAATAAAATAAACCTTCCTCTTTATTACAAGGTATAAATAAACCATGAATTTTATCAATTTCTTTTAAACAACGTTAATGAATAATAGTATAAGATATTACAAATCATCATTGTTGAGGATAGACTAAAATAATTTTCAAATTCTAATAAACAATGATACACCACTAATTCTTCAAATTCTAATTCATCAAATTCTAATAAACAATGATATATCACTAATTTTTCAAATTCTAATAAAACATCACTAATTCTACAAATTTAAATAAAATAAGATATTAATTAGTACTACTTATTTGCCACAACCTTTATTAAAAAAATTTTCTTTTCCTTTTATTTATAAATTTTTTAAAAATTCTTAATGAATAGTACGATACTTTGAGAGATTTATCTTTATTTATCATTCGTTTGAATTTATGTAACACGATTCTAATAGGAGTATATCTCTCATCATTGCATTTATGAATCACTTTGGCTATCGGGTCCGGATTGTGGTGATATTCAATGGCATGACATGCCCAGTCCGATAATTTTGGTTCTCGGTTTATGTAGGCTCTTTTATGTTTTCTCGTAGTCTCTCTTTGAGGGTCCTTGCTGAATGCCCATAGTAAAATTCATTGCAATCTCTGTATTTTAGTTGATATTAAAAAGGTCCTCATTTTTAATTTCAGTCATTTTATTATTTGCATTAGAAGAATAACATTAACTTTTTCCACTTTTAGCCTTCTTTGATAGTATTATATTCAATGACGATATCATAATTGGCTTCGTGTATTTCAGGATTGTTTTGCAATATATATATATACAGGTTGGGCATATAAGAATAGAAATGTTTCAAAGCCATGTGTTTTTTATATTAACGGATGCAGTCATTATATCTCTAGCCGAAGTGCAACTGTTCGAGGTTGATGTGCATCACTCAAAAGACACTCGGTATTGCGCCCCTTTCGTCACCCGGCACACATCCAAGCTGTAGACTTAATCCTGCCTGACTCGATGAAGCATGTCCGGTGTGATGGCCTCCACAGCTTGGGCGATCCATTTCTCGATATCATTGATGGATTTTGGGCATTTGGTAGTATATTTAAGCATCCCGATAAGAAAAAGTCATATGGTGTTAGGTCCGGGGATCGTGGTGGCCACTGCAGTAAGTACTTTTCAGAACCTCCAACCCAGCACTCATGAAAAACACGTTTGATCATGGTGGAAATGTCGTAATTGGAATTCACGTCGCATTGTCACGAAGGTTCTAGACACTTCAAATCAGAGCACGCAGAAAGCCACCTGCGTTGCTATTTTCGGAGTCAACGCCACGAAGCGGACATAAATATAAACTTGAATATAGTTCAGTATGTATAATACGGCTCCAATGCAGTTCGTAGCTCCACATGGCATTGCTGTTACTCACAATCAGCTGGCAGATCAAAACAAAAATTCATAAAATACGCAATACCACATTTAAAAAATAAATATCGTTACTGACCTATTAATATAAAATACATAAAACCAATAACCCAGGGGTGCCCGCGCGGGGAGTCACGGCGCAGATTGCGCCATTGAAATTGGGGGTGGGGGTTCAAAAAAAAGCAAATAGTGTAAAAGTGTTTTTTTTTTTGGGTTGTCATTTCAATTTTGGGGGCGGAGGGTTTGAAAATTATTAAAAAGAATGTGAAGGGGGGTGACCCATAAGGTCTAGGGGGGGTGGGCACCTCTGAATTACCAATGTTATTAGATTAAAAATTTAAACGACACAAGAAAGAGACAATGTAGCAAATTACAAAAGGGCAGAAGTCTTCGCGCTCGGAAGCCACCACCAAGCTTTAGAAGAAAACGTGAAAATATCGGACTAAACTCCTAAGTACAATAACATGTATTTGTAACATTAAACCAAAATGTACAGAAAACAAAAAAGAGAGACAAACAAAATCACAACGGCCCCAATAAAACATTAAAAAAATTTAGTCAGCAGTAAAAATAATGTACAATAAAAGGAAATGAAACTACTGATTTTGGCCTTATTATTTTTGCAATTTTATTGTCCCTTAGGTGACTATAACATTAATAGGGCCATTCCACTCATCACAAACCTTTCTTTGGTATCTCTATTTCATGATATCCATAAAATAAATTTCACTACATGTGTTGATAGTTGAAAGCTTTGTCCAGATATTTCACTTTCGTAATTTAAATCCTTTAATAAGAATTTTAATTTCAGTTTAACTGAGATAGTTTGGTATTTTTTAAAATGATTTCTGCTATAACATGTGTTTGGTGGATGCTATCAAAATACCATGCACCACGTTCAGGGCCGCGCAGAGACTAGTGGTGGCCCCGGGGCAACATTTGGATTTGAGGCCCTCCCCCCAATCCCGACAATCTACAACCCCAAAAAAAATACGGCGGGGCCCCTAAGGCTTCATGTGACCCCTCTTTTTGTTGGACCCCCGGGGCAATCTGCCCCTTTTGCCCCCCCTTCTGGGCGGCCCTGATCACGTTTGGAATTGCTTTCCTTCATAGAAAACTAAGAATGAACACGCAGTCCAGGATCATTGAGGGGGGGGGGGAGAGCTTTAAAAAAAAATACCTTTGTTCAAACTACGAGAATACATTGATGTATGGTAAAGCGTATTTGTAAAATTCTTTTCATCACATGACTACCGGATAACATAGTTTGTGTTGCCATCTTGAATTTGTCTTAACTATTTATTAATAGCCTTATAATTCGAATTTTTGAAATAGTTTTATTTCTTATGTTAATATACTCTCTCAATTCCTGAACTTCAGGCGTTCTGACATTCTTCTGACGCTGATATTTTAACATTAAACTATTGTGATATTATAAAGCAGTGGAAGCATGCTGGGCCCATAACCATAATGCTCAATATATGAATACTAATAGCATTACTAATGTCCTTTAGATAGCAGAATGAATCTGCGTTTAAAACAAACTATAATAGTTTATGCCAATAATAATTAGATTGCCAGAAATATTTACAAAGAAATAATTGTGATCAATCTACATAACATTGGCCGTTCGATACGGAACACTTATTTTCATGACCATGTTAATCTTGAGTTAAGTTCAGTCAGTTCATTTCTTTAAAATCAAAATCATATCCTGCTATCCGCATATAATTGATTATCCCAAATTTCTTTGGAAATAATATCTATAACATTGAAAACAAAATTTCAGTTTCAGTGGATGTTCCAGTTTCTGCAAGTGAGTTGTCTCCTATGGCATACCCTGGGCAACAATTGTAGGCAAATGCTGACAATTCTGGCCCCTTGTTGAGTCCAATGGCAAAAGCACTAAGAGCCCGGGCATTGAAAGACAAAATAAATAGGATATTTCGCAATTACTATATTAAAACTTCACATTTATAAGATCATATTCATCTTGAAATTTTGTAGCAAACTGTTATTCATTTCTTGTGTTAATACACTGAAAGGGCTTTACATCAGGGGATTCTTTTTGAAGCCATTAGACATTCACACATATCAAAGCACATACAAAATCAACAGTGCCATTCGACATTGTTTTAACAAAGCATTTTAAACGTTGCACTGCAATTACTGCGTTCAAACTCAGTTATTGAAGTTACTTAGTTATTTTAAGCTAAAAATGCAAATATCTTATTCTTGTGAGGGTTCTTAATAACTTTGAAATCCGTAAATGACTGAATGGCAAATTATCCGTTTGTTAATAAACTTCTTTATTTTATGTTACAATTAGGTTAATTATTATTAAACCATGATGTCTACACATATTTGTATCGCTATTTAAAAGAAATCATTTTAAACGTTCCTTTCCACAGCAGCTGTCGTACCAGTTTGAAAGTTCCTAATTCACTTAATAGAATTTCAACATTGATATCTTCATTTACTGAAACCCTGAGGGGAAGTTCCCATGTAAATTTAACAACTCCCTGAGTTATCATAAGCTTTCTTCTATAATATTTACATGTGTCTTTCCTATTTTTGAAAATCCGCACGTCGTCCGTTATATTTCCATTTTCTTAACAGTTTTCAATGTGATAAGTGTAATGCGGATATAGCGCATGGATATCAATGAGTGCTTTTTTTGTCATTTCATTTCTCATCGTTGACGCATGATTTTTACAGACATAATTTGGTTTAGATATAAAAACCATTTCCACACACTTTCATTAGTACTTATGAAAATAAGTAAGTTCATAAAATATTTATTTAAAATACCTGCAGTAAATTTTCGGGAACATTTGCTTTCCCTTTCTCAAGTCATGAATAATGGGAAAAGAATTAATTTACAAACAATCAAGTAATGGTTTAGCCATCAACAAAATATAAAGACAGTAACACTTCCGTTTCTGCCTCGGTTTTCTTTACCTCTTCTCAGTTTTGGGTGCTACTTGAGTTGGTGGACTCGTTGACTTTTTCTTGGGTGAAGAAATCTTTTCATTTCAAGAATGTTAGAAATTTACATATTATGGGCACCTTCAATATTAAGATCCTCTTCATCTGATTCAAATGTATCATTTTCGTCAGTTTCCGTTTCTTGGGCAGTCGAAATCGAGCGTTCCATCCACAAACCACCTGTCTTAAATATGCTAAATCAAAATCATATCAATTGTGATAACAAAATATGACTTCTACTACTAATTAGTCAATCAAAATATATTGTTAAAAATTGAAAACATCAAAAGTTGCTGTTTTTTTAACATCCTTAACATAATTTTATTAGGGTCAACGAAGACTCCTTCATATCTATTAAAATTTTTATCTTTTGTATGTTTAATTATGTATATCTCCAATATTTTTTATAATTTTAAGTTAGTTTCTTTAAAATAATGTAAAAATTTTATATATATAAACTAAAAATCCATACACTCCATATCTTAGTATTTAAAATTGCTTTATTTAAATACTATGTGAATTTTCGGAACGAAATTATATCGTCATCCCTTCTTCAAGCGAAAAATTAAAATATTCTTTGGAATAAATACAACAAAATAGTATTGAATATGAAACCCATTAAAAATACGTTGAAGCGTTATACAAGCTCTCTTCATTACTCTTCATTACTCTTCAAAAATAAATATTCAACAACTAAATAAGAATTCCAATAAAAACAAAATATTAACACTTTAGATCAACAAATTCAATTGTTTTCACAATAATATATCCACATCATTTTAATCCATTACTTTAAACAAAATCTGGATATTAATAGACATTACTTGTTACATTAACAATAATTGAATACTTAAATAATTAAACTCTTCAATATTTACTATTTTTTTCACATCTGTTTTTATTAAATCCCTTACCAACACAATAGTAGAAGGGTCTACTTTGATACCCTTGTATCTATTAAAATTATTTCCTTTAGTACATTTTATTACACAGCTTTCTACTATTTTTCGAATCCGTAAATCTGTTTCTTTATATAATATCTTTACATTACTGTTAATTATATGTCCCTTTTTTTAGATAATATTCTGCTATATCTGAAATATCTAAATTTTTATTTTTCAAAGCATTTCCGTGTTCCGACATTCGTTCTGATAGTGTTCTTTTGGTCTCTCCTACATAAAAATCCCCACACTTTCTACAGTGAACCCTGTATACTATTCCGATTTCATAATGCCTATCACTCCGATTTATTTTATTACATAACAAATTTTTAATTATATTCATATATCTGAAACTTACATCTATATTAAGAGATTTACAGATATCTTCAAAACCATAATACAGTAAATTAAGTCGTCACTCAAGGGACCAAACATTTTTGACGACTTAGGCGGAGTGGGAATTTTTGATAAAAAAAAAACAAAAACGAAAAAAACCCCACTGGAATACTGTATTTTCATGAATAGCTGTAGGATTTGATTTAGGAAATCAATACATGCAAATGAATGAATGGAAAATTTAAAAAAACACTTTTTGTAGTTAACACATTTTATTTTCTTTTACTTTGATACATTAAAATAATCCAACAGTGTTGATTGATGAACAGCTGCTGCTTCTCCACAAATCGTTTTAAAATAAATGCAATGTCTCTCTTTGAAACTTTCCAGCCAACCATTGCTGCCGCCGAAATCTTCAATGTTCAACTCCTTAGCAATTTCCATAGCTTTTTTTTTGAGAATCATGGCAGAAATCGGCACATTTTGCGATCTGACATGTTTTAGCCATCGAATGAAAACCTCCTCGACCTCGTCAACCTTCGATTTCCTCATTCTCTTTCTTTTGTCTTTGCAGTCAGCTTCTTTCATTACTTGTTTCGATGAAAGAATATCGTTTAATGTAGTACTGGGAATATGGTATTCCTTGGCAAAAGCTGTTTTCGAAACATTTGATTTTTCAAAAAGTGCGATTAAGTCTTTTATTTCTTAAAAAGATAACGAGGTAAGTTTGCGTTTCCCTAGCATGTTAAAAACGTAATCGAACCACGAAATTGATAGAGAAAAAAATAGCCCTTATAGCGGGGCTTACTCGCTATGAAATGAAGTCACACTCAGGAGCGGTTAAGAAAAACTTCTACACTCGACATAGTCGCAGCGAGAAGTGTGCTTTGAATGATTTGCAGCAAGATTCCAAGAACCTAAATCCCCCGAAGGAGTAGGAAAGGAATGAAGTACGGCGTAGTCGAAAAGTCTCCGTAAAGGCTTGGCTTTCTTAAAGTGAAGGGGCGGGGCTGAAAAGACAACACGATGGCATGCAAAATTGAGAAGAAAGATGCTTTTGGCCATTTTTGAGGGTGACGAGTTATCCGGAGTAGAATTAAATTTGGTGACGGGTAAAGGAGGGTTATTTTATATTGTGTATGAGACCTCCGGAATGCAGAGCCAAAGACTAGCCAAGATTTTCTAAAGATTTTGCTTTAGTATAGAAAATATGTACCAACATCAGATATGAAATAACTTTTTATTATTATTCTTCGAACTTATCCTTATTCGAACTTACATAATGCAGATTTATCTCCGATCTTCTATTAAAAATATAGTACAACTATTCTTCTATAGTCAATTGTTATAGGACAGAATATGGAATTAAGTATATTATAAGATTCAGATTATATTATAAGATTACTAGCAGGAAAGCCAGTAGGACGACAGGCATAAAAAAATCTGAAAAATCATTTTGTTATTAACTATCAAATATAAAGTAAATGTAATCTAAATACTGCGCTAACTTGTGAAGAAGCTTCTACGGCAAAATTGTTTTTTGAGTTTCGGAATCAGCGTGAACATCTGAGTAAGTATGCCAAATTTCATTAAAATGAATGCAGTGGTAACAAAATTATTTGGTTTTGAAAGTATGTTTTGTTAGAATTTCAGTTGTCGAGGGCAGCTCCCACGACTAAAATTTCATGGCAACAACACGGAATGACACAATGAATTAATATTTTCATCCATTTTGAGTACCCTTGACTCAATGGTATCATTGAGAACCTTCTGTTGGATCTATTTTAATAGCTTAATTATTCGAGTTACAGACAGCTTATTGTGCTTTATATCTCTGACAATTTGTAGATTTTTTAATTATCTTTCTTCAAGTAATTTAATAATAATGCATTGTTCCATTACAGTATTAAATAATGTAGATGTCGTATTGTTTCCTATTAATGATTGTAGCAACCAAACTCACCTTTGTATAATCTAAATACTGCGCTAACTTGTGAACGAAGCTTCTACCGTAAAAATGGTTTTGAGTTTCAAACTCAGCGTAAAAAACTGAGTAAGTATGCCAAATTTCATTAAAATCGGTGCAGTGGCAACAAAATTATATCGAGATACAGACAGACAGACAGACAGCCGAACTTAGCCAATTATATAAGTTGATTATAAGGGTTATTCCATATTCTTTCCTATGTTTTGTAAAAATATGTGGTACATCAGATGGCTTCACTTCAATGCTTCACTTGATCGAATGTGATCGCTTAACTTGAGTGGATTCGACGTCACTTTATATAATAATAATTTGAACCATTTCAGATATTCATGGTTATCAATGAATGTAATCATAGTGCCTAAAACACAATATTTATTTCCATATTTCTTTGGAACTTTCTAACACAGCCGAAAACATACTTACTTCATTATGGCACACGCATTCATTTTTATTCGTTGCTTAGCTGTTTTTGTTTTATTAAGTATGCTTTGAATAATAATTGTTGCTCTCTAAGATTTAATTTTCTTGAATAAACTAAATGTTCAGCAGTTTTCTTAAGTTGGAAAACTTTTTATCAATTTAAAACATCTGCTGAGTGCTTTACACAATGAAACAAATTTCAATGTATGTTTATATCCCTATTCAGATCACAATGAATATCTCGCGAATTATTTAGCAAAAACATGAATCGAAGAAAAGTTTGCTACATGTATGACTTATAAGTAAGAAATGTACTAAAGTAATCAGATAAAAGCACTGAATGCATGTTTCACTTCAATATACAAAATGAATATTTTGATTTATTCTATTTTCTTTGTTGAGGATATTTTATTTATTCTATTTTGCTTTGTTCAGGATATTTCAACTAGGTATACATCGGTTGTTCCTTGCACTGTAGGAACGGAGTATTTAACACTGAATGGGTCCATTCTTTTGAGAGAAGGAGTATTTTGGGGATCTCTGTAAATTCAAGCATATCCATTTTTTTCAATCTGATCTTCAAAAAGAAATAACCATAGTAACCAGAATACCTTTTGACATTTCGTTTGGATGGATGGAAAGCAATCTTGCTTCTTTTGTTTTGATTTTTTCCTGCTTGTAATTAAGTTTTCGTGTTTATCCTTGTCCTCAAGGTTTAACCTTTTTTTGAATCTTCAGGATTTGTAGAAGACTCATCATATTCGAAAGAATCCAACTGAAGGTTTGTGATGAACATAGAGATTGTGTGAGTTCCTTGTCCATGAGAAAGTTTCTGTAGGGCTTCAGTGACTAATTGTTTCAGGTGTTCTAATTTCGCATTACGAATTTCATCCATTTTAAAATATTTATTCGCTTTTGATATTTGAAAGTTAAACGACAGAGCACGATAAGTTTGTCACTTCTATGGCGGACGTATGATGAGTCCCAATAGTGCCGAACAGCAACACCATGCGGAAGAATTATTGAATACCTTCAAAATTGACGACAATGTGTTTGCAGGGCATCATACAGCAGATTTTATTATGGAGGATCCTATGGAAGTAGGATCTTTATCTTTCGTCTTCATTACTCGGTTTCTTCGTATTGGTAAAAATAAATAGAGAAACTATATTCTTCTGTAATCTTCTTCCTTTACATATCTTGTATGTTAGATATTTATTAATAAACTCCGCAACTCATCACTCTAGTATTTAAAAATATTTATTTTAATAGTAAAAGCAAATATATCCCTATACTCTTCTCTACCCCTCTCCTCTGTTTCCTCAGTCTGAACCAAATGAAACTACAAATTTAATATCAAATTATCGATTTATTTTTAAATGTAAGTATCCTAACTGAAATATTATGTATAGAATTTCTACTTATGTTTCTTCTTTTTTATGTTCTGTAATATATACCTATTTTTATCGATTCTTCGCCTGTGACGACACTGTCTGCCTTCAGGACGGGATCACCCTTAAGGCAACTGAGTGTCACATGGATAAATTGCTGTATATAGTAAGAAAAAATCTATAGGCAATAAATTATTATTATTATTATTATGTTTGTATGTTTCAAATCTTGGGTTTCCCCAGCAAAAACAATATGGCGGGTCAAGGACCAAAGCACATACTGCCAAGTGTAACGACGTGTGCGAGAATGATTAGGGATGTGTGGTTGTGTCCATAAATTTCCTAACTATGCGTGTAGTGTTGAGTACCACAGCCTTCTGCAGTTGTGCATAAGTGTTTTTGTGAAGTCCTAGTGTGCTGAGACTGTGGTGCAATGTGTTAGGCACCAGACCAGTGGCAGACAGAACGATGGGTACAACACGTACTCGATCCTGCCTCCACTGCTTCTGGAGCTCGTGTGCTAGATCAGTGTATTTACTGATCTTGTCTGCGTGAGTTTTCTGCATGTTCTTGCTGATAGGCACTGCAATATCAATTAGATAGGTCTGTTTGTTGACCTTATCAACAAGTGTGATGTCTGGTCTGTTGTGATGTATGGTTTTGTCTGTGTGAATGGGGCGGTCCCAATATAGCTTATTTGAGGGTGATTCTAATACGCTTTGTGGTATGTACTTGTAGTACGGGACCGTGCTCTTAATAAGTGAATGTTTGTGTGCTAGTTGTTGATGAACGATCGACGCTACCTGATTGTGTCAGTGGAGGTAGTCTGTTTAAGAGAGAAGGGGACGGCCTGATATTACGTGGTCGATCGTCTCATGCGTAGTGTGGCATTTCCTGCATTTGTCGTCATGTGTGTTTGCATCGTGTAGAATGTGTTTCTTGTAGTTGCTTGTGGAGATGACTTGGTCCTGTATTGCGATCATGAACCCTTCGGTCTCCCCAAACAGCTCACCACTCGTCAGCCATCTGTTCGACGTTTCCATGTCGACATGAGACCGGCTGAGTTCGTGATGATGTCTGCCATGGAGTTCCTTACGAGTGTGGGTGTCAGGGGTGGTGAGTGTTGGAGAAGAGTTTTCGAGGTTCAGGGGTGTGAGGTGTGTGTCAGCCTTGACAATGGCTGAGTGAAGTGAGGAGTCTTCTGCTCTTTGGTGGAAATGTTCCCTAAGTGTATGTACTTGTTTTTCGTGTAGGGTGATGAGGTTGATGAATCCTCGGCCTCCCTCCTTGCGGGGAAGAGTCATCCTTTCCGTAGCGGACTTGGGGTGGTGCATGTTGTGTTTCGTGAATGTAGTGCGTGTTGCCTGTTGTAGTGCTTCGAGTTCGGTGTTTGTCCATGGAATTATGCCGAACGAATATGTTAGTGTGAGAATGGCAAAAGTGTTGATAGCTCTAATTTTATTTCTGGCGTTGAGTTGTGTTTTGAGGATTTTGTGAACTCGAGCAAGGTATGTGTTCTTCAGTGCATTTTTGATGTTTGCGTTGTCAATGACGCGCGCTTGCTGGAAGCCCAGGTACTTGTAGGTCTCTCCCTGTTCCATGGATTGGATGGCCAAACCATGGTCCAGTTCAAAACCCTCCAAATTCGAAGTCTTCCCACGTATTATGTATAACTTGCGGCATTTGTCAATTCCAAATTCCATCCCAATTTCTTTGGTGAACTGTGTTGTGACTTGTAGTAAATTAGTAAGTTGTGCACTGTTTGTGGCATAGAGTTTAATGTCATCCATGTAGAGTAAGTGTGTGATTTTATATGGTGTCACCGTGCCTGTGGTAAGCCTATAACCGTGTTTTGTGTTATCTAGTATATGGCTCAGTGGATTCAAGGCGAGGCAGAACCAAAGAGGACTCAAGGAGTCTCCCTGGAAAATACCTCTCCTTATGGGAATGGGATCTGTAGTGATGGAGGTGTTAGAGGTGCGTAGGTGTAATGTTGTTTTCCAACTCTTCATCGTGGCAGCTAAGAATGCCGTGATCTTGGGGTGTATTTTGTAGATATGAAGAGTGTGTAGGAGCCAGGAATGAGGGACAGAATCAAATGCCTTCTTGTAATCGATGTATGCGATATGTAAGTTCTTATTCTTGGCGCGTGCCTGGCGCAGGATTCCGAGTCAATAAGGAGTTGCTCCTTACAACCCTGGGAATTCCTGCGACAGCCCTTCTGCTGTTCGGAAAGAATGTTACGTGTCTCGATGTGTGTATAGATCTTGTCTGCGAGGCAGGAGGTGAGGAGTTTGTAAAGTGTGGGGAGGCAAGTGATTGGGCGGTAGTTTGCAGGTTGCGCTGTTTCAGTGTTCTTGCTATGTAGGTATGTTACACCCTGTGTGAGGAAACGAGGCATATGGTCTGGGTGTTGGATTATGTCAGTGAGTGTAAGCCGCGTACGTACAGAACAACGAAGTTATAAACAATAGAAAAAAAATAGGCAACCAGCGCCACCCCACCACCAAAACAACAAGCAATTAGCGCCACCTTAGACTAAAATAACAAGGGAATGTCTTCTGTTATTTATCGGATTGTATCTTTTCTGATAACAAACAAGCTATAGCTGCCACTTGATAGCCAAAAGCCTAAACTAACGCTATATATTATTATTATCAAATGCCAGTCTATTGATCACTAAGTCATTAGACATCGTGCTCTCCAGTATTTTTCTACGAGACTATTAAGATGAGAAAGAGCAGAAAAATCATCAATATGAGCAGCAGTCATATCTTGTCCAGAAGAACATAAAGTACATACAGGAGAATTAACAATATTAAGACGATACAAATGGGCACATAAACAATCGTGCCCAGTCAAAAGTCTAAAAGTAGCCATTGCAGCTGCAAGGGGGACATCAGGAACATGGTGAGAGTTAGTAGTAAGGATACTCCAAGATTTAGTTCGTGATAATTCGTGATAATAATACGTAGAGCTTGGTTTTGAAAAATCTCAAGGTGTTTTATCACATTGTCGGAAGCAGAAATCAGCACTTCATTACAATAGTTCAAAACCGATTGGATATACATTTTATAAGTTGTATTTAAAGTCTCTCTATTACATCCTCACTTAATATCAGATAATTTTTTGAGGATAGGAATTCTTTTCTCAGATTTAGAGACAATATATTCAACATGTTTATTCCATGTTAACTTATTTTCAAAGATACAGCCCAAATATATTGAAGAATCATTAAGTTGTATAGGTTTACCCTGTAAAACAAGTTTAGAAACAAAGTGTTGTCGGTTGAGGGTGAAAAATTGACTAGTAGTTTTATTTATGTTTACTGACATATTATTACACCAATATTCAAGTCGTTCTAATGTTAAATTCAAAATAGTATTAAGCTTCAAAATAGTATTAAGTACTATTAAAATAGTATTGATCTTTTTTCGTAGAGCTACTTCAAAGAACCAAGTCGTCAGCAAATAAAGCCAAATTCGTCAATCCATCTGAAGTTATCAAGTTAGGAAGATCGTTAATAAAAATATTAAACAAAATAGGGCTTATTACAGTGCCCAGTGGCAAACCGATTTCATTTTGCTTAAATTTCGAAGTAGAATCACCAAAACGGGTAGCGCAAAATCGTTGAGAAAGAAAGTCTCTAATCCACAGGAGCATCTTGCCATCAACACCCATGTTTTGCAGTTTTTGTACAGCCCGCAATCTCCACACCCTATCGAAGGCAGCATCGAAGTCAACAAAAACTGCCAAAACAAAGTGACAGCGGTCCATAGCATCTTTTATAGATTGGCTCAAAAAGGTGACCTGTTGACTAGTTGATTGAAATCTTCTAAAACCCGCTTGGGAAATAGACAAAAAGCTTCCCCCTCCCCCAAGAAAAAAAAACCTCACCCCTAATAAAGATTAAGAAAACCTTGCATTTGCAACAAAATGTAAAAAGCTAGAAATATAGTTAATAGGCCTAAGCCTAATGAGAGAAAGAATCCTAAAAAATTAAAATAAAGATATAAAATCAAAAACAAACCTCACACACTAATAAAGAAAAAGGAAACCTTTTGTGTGCAATAAAAATTAAAAAGCTAGGCTCAAGATTACAAGATTAAAATCAAAAATTCGAAAAAAGCCTAAGCCTAACTAACTAAACTTGCAAATTGGGAACAAAAGCATGTGAACATAACGAATTTCTAAAAACTTAAGCCTATATTACAAAAACGTCAATAACTTTTAAACTGTTTAACCAAATTGAACAAAAAAGATGTCTACAGAAAGGACTGACCTTCAGCTATAATAATATATACAACAGTTACCCCCTTTCGTACTAAACCTGTTTAATTCTAGCAATTACTTATTAGAAATGGATGGAGAAAATCTTCAAGTGGTTTCACCATCCATTATTGCCAAGATTACTATTGAAACTGTGGATTTGTATTCAAAAATACTTAACGATATGAATTCCATAAAAGACTCATATACGATATTTCGAATGCATCTTCTCGAACATTCTTCATCAGGTGAAAGTAAATATAAAAGGAGCTAACTATTCAAGTCATTCTTCCTTTACATAATGAACAAAATTAATTCTAGTAAACAAAATAGGCATATTATAAAATAAAACAATTGATTAATATCACATAAGTGAACAATCAAATAATAAATTAGCAAATTGGACTTATAAACCAATTGTTATCATAATAAATCATGCTATATATTGGTTCCTTTTGTTTTGATATTTCCTGAAAATGTCAAGAGAATGTTTAGATACTCTCAGGTATTTATCTTTGTTCATACATTGGTATGTATTAATATAGAATGATTCAAGCAAAACTCTTTCTTCATCATCGTTACATTTTATATATCATCTTGGCTGTAGGATCCGGGTTATGTTTTTCAGTCAATACATGGTGAGCCCAATTTGATAAGTTGGGTTTTTTTATTTTCATACGCCCCCACATGTTTATTAAGTCTTTCTTTTAATGTTCTTGAAGAATTTCCGTTATATACATTGTTAAAACTTATACATTGAAGATTGTAGATAACACCCATATTAAGTTTGTCTTCATTTCTAGATCTCTCTATTTTAAAAAGCTTGTTGTCTTTATAGAAGACGATTTTAATGTCCTTTTGTGAACCTGCTTTTCTAATTTATTTATTTTCGTTCCAATCGGGAACCGAATGTAATTATTGTAATTAGATGGATTCTTCTTAGTTTGAATATTCTTTTTTATATATTTGAAGAAATCTGTAACAATTTTGTTCACAAAATGTACAGGATATTCGTTCATGTAGAATTTGTTTTCGTCATTTCTATCTTGACTTTCCATTTGTTTCGATCTTCCGTATAATTTGTTATTCTTTTTAGATTGTTCCAAATAATAGCATTTTTTGTTTTACTGCTTACATTGGAATAAAAGTTCATGGTTTGTATACTCTGGCGTGGTCGTGCGGTCTCGGCGGCGGCCAGCCGTGGCGTCCAATGCGCCAGTACCTGGGTTCGAATCCCGGCAGTGGCATGGGTGTTACTTTCTCCTTCTGTGTCTTGTCCATTTCTGCGGATATAGCGTGAGCTGCCTCCTATGGCGTACCCTGGGCAACGTTTCATCGGCGAAATGCTCACATTTCTCGCCCCTTGTTGAGGCCAATAGTTTAAGTACTAAGAGCCCGGGCGTTGGCAAAAAAAAAAAAATGGTTTGTATACTTTTTAATTCCTTTTTGAAAAATTCATAGGAAATGTTGTCAAATTCACTTGAAATAGTTAGGTCGAGATAATTAAGCTTGTTATCTTCCTCTTTCTCGAAGGTAAATTTGACTATCATCCAAAGAATTTACATAATTAAAGAAAATTTTCAATTGTCTTTCAGTTCCTTTCGAGAAAATGATGATATTATCAACATATCTGTAGTAGTGAAATTTAGCACCTTTCCAATTGTCTTATTAACACATTTTCCAAATTATAAAGATACAGGTTACATATGGATCCAGAAATTGAACTTTCCATCGGAAAGCCTGAGGTTTGTTGGTAAAATTTGTCGTTAATTTTAAAATAACTGTTTGCTAAATTTCACTACTACAGATATGTTGAATATTTTGGACAAGCGGTGATTTCACCATCCAAAGTTACTGCCAAGATTACTATTGAACTGTAAATTTGTAGTTTGCTCGTTGCATCCTACACATACACAAGCTATCAGCTCATGCAGTTAGGTAATTACCACAGTACCGTCGAATGGTAGCGTTCTTGCACAATTGCTGTCTGTCTGCTTATCTTATATTCTGGAAGTTGAAGAGTTTCGACGACAACGCGGTAAACTGTATCAATCAAAGGAGTATGCTGAAACATGCAGTACTTAATCCCTGCCTGAAATATTCCTTCAACATGGGATGGATCCCTTCTATATTTGTCTTGCTTGGTCACATCATGCTATCTATTTTTTTTTTCCGCGTGAAGGGATGCGAGACCTCAGTGCCAAACAAAATGAATTATATCTATCTCAGTTGATGGTGTCCAAATTAACTGCTCAAGTTAAAGTTGGGAAAGAATTCATGCGCTTATGAGAAAGAATGAGGTTAATGGATTTAATCAGAAGTTCCA
>JAFIDM010034604.1:1929-20486 GCA_023159025.1 Thereuonema tuberculata | reverse complement strand
GCAAAGGTCTCCCATTGGAGAAAGCAGAGTATAGCAGTTCGTCTCAGAGGCAGGAGCCGCAAAGGTCTCCAGTTAGGAGCGGAGCGTTCGAGGACAGGTCTTGGGCAGAAGCCCAGGTAGAAGGACTCTACCCGAAGATAGAGGATCTCCGGCCAGGAGATAGAATTTAGCCGTAGAAGTCTTGTTGGGCAGCCGCCCAGAGTGAAGTCAGATAAAGCCAAGCCAAGTGCATTCGCTAGTGCGAAGACGGTGCAAAATCGACGCCGAGACGGCAGCGCCCATTCCCGGTAAGGAACCTGAGAAGACCGCTAGTCGTTGCGTTAGGAAGGCACCGTGAGGAAGATAACCGAAGCCGTGAACCGAGCACTCGTCCCCGGTAGAACCCTGAGACGACCGCCGAGCGTTAGGAAGGCACGGTGAGGGAGAAACGACGCCGAGACGGCAGCGCCCATTCCCGGTAAGGAACCCGAGAAGACCGCTAGTCGTTGCGTTAGGAAGGCATCGTGGGAGAGATCCGACCCCGAGGTCCGAGCACCCGTCCCCGGAAGAACCCTGAGACGACCGCCAATCGATAGGAAGGCATCGTAGAGGTTAACGGAAGCCGTGGTTGCAGCACCCGTCCCCGGAAGGTCCGGACGATCGCTTGCCGGTAGAGGACTGCGAAGAAGACAGCCTAACCGAAGAATCCTTTCGATATTCGAATTTCTTGTAAATGACCACTGATCTTAAATAATAAAGTCTCTCTGGTTTTTTAATTACCTGGCTCCCGTCGCATTGTTACCCTCCGCTACCGAGCCTTTACGAAAGCACGGTAGCAATATGTCTGTTTGAAAATCGGAATTTTGAACAAATTGCGATTTTTGAAGGCCTGTAAAACCTAAAGGTGGCATTTAAATATTATCAAATTTTTTTTAAGTCTTCTTCTCTAATAAAGTTGTTTTAATCCCTTCTTGGAAAAAAAAATTCCCTAAATCTTCAATTTATTCTAATCGAAAATACATTTTTCTAGTTAAGTTTTACGTTATTTCCTTACAACTTAACACATTTTTGGTCATAACGTGATTTGTAGATGGTTTTATTTAGAATAAGATGGTTTTTATTCCAAGTTGATATCTTAATAAACAAAAAAGTTATTTAACTTATCGCTAACCTCTGAAAACGCCTAAAACGGTCGACCCTTATATACAAAATGGCCGATAAAAGCCAAAGTAATAATAACATTTTTTTTAAAAACATCGTTTTGTACTTTCAAATGTCGATATAAACAGAAAATATACTATAAAAAATAAAATAAAATATGTCAGCAACAAATTATTTTTTTATTGGTTGATTTCATATGGATTGACTCTTATCTAGTAATTATAATATATAATCATCCTACCAAATTTTATGGATATCCGTCTAACCGTTTTAATGTGATACCCAAAAAGACGAAAAACGTTCAAGTAGAATAGTAAGACTTTATATGGTCTGTAATAAAATATATCAGGGCCGAAGTAAGGCCAGCTGAAGCCCTATGCACTGCCTAATAATGAGCTCTCCGCCCTTTGTGTAGTTGGCAATATATTAAACTCAATGAATGCTGAAGATGTAAGTAAAGTTTCCTTCAACGCAATTTCCGATGTCAGAACACAAAGCTCGAGTAAATATTAACTGTTTCTTATTTTAATAAATATTTAACAATAAATAGTAGCAAGCAATGTATTACTTACAACAGAAAAAAATACATTGTTATCATTGTTTTATAAATTCTATAGCTCATAATATATAAAACACTTAATAACCAAAATAAATATTTTATCTAAACTTAGCGGAAATTTTTGGGATCTGTAAATCCAACCGTATCGCTTTTTTTTCAATCTGATCTTCGAAAAGAAATAACCATATTAAGCAGAATACCTTTACAATAAATAGAAAATACATATATTAGACATTATTATCAAAGACACAAATGATTACTGAGAATATAGCATATAAAACAATAGACATGAAAATGAAAGCTGCTTTTTTTTTTTTTTTACTATTTTCATAACATAACATGGTATTGGGAGGTTCTTTATTATATGAAGTCCTTTACACTGCGGCCTCAAAAGGCCTATTGTGTATCCCAATGTGATTTAATTCTGCATAAGTCCTAAGATTTTAGCTATCTGTAGTATTATATGCGGGGGTAATGAGAAATAGCTTGAAGGACTGGGAAAACCTATTCCTAGCTTATTGTGTCAGGTGTTTGCAATCGCCTCGCATTCACAAAGGATGTGTAGTGCTGTTTCATCTTCTGGAAGTAGGATTTGAAACAATACTAGGCCAACTCGTGGTAAGAGTGGAGGAAACACCAAACACCTTACAAAAAAATAGAAGTAGGTCAGGGGTGAACTGCGAACACCATCCTTAGACTACAGATGTCCACTTTTCATAGTTCAGGATTTTTAGTAATGCTCAGCAATCAATGACTTTTTTGCTGCAAGAATTTTCAATGTTCTTTCGGTTAAATAGTTAGGCCTAGATGTTTCTCCAATAGAAGAGAATTTTTTTTTAAACTTGTTTAAAATGATCAAAGTGTAGAGAAGACCTTGATATAATTATTGCTCTAGATTGGGTAATGTCCTATACTTCTTTAATTTCAAGTATTTATAATCCTTAATTCACTTCTTAAATAAATTATCAGGATAATATTAATTTTTAACTACCTTTTCATCTCATTCAATTGCTTATCAAAGTCATCATGGTTACTATTAACTATATCGAGCCTTCGAATATAATTCTGAACAATGGCATTCTTTACAGCATGTCCTCAATTAAAATTTAAATCTGATGGCTTCGGAATTTCTTTATAAAAAGCGTAGTTTGTGTAGCTCCCTGTTCATTTATAAAAAAAAAATATCTAAATATGAAATGCCAAATTTTCTCTCGTCTTCTATAGTAAAATGAATATCTTTATGTAACTTATTGATGCAATGAAAAAGTATTTGAAATTGTCCACTTGTGCTAAACCAAAAAATTTAACTCATAAATAATCTACATATCTAAACAATGCAAATTTTAGCTTAAACATAAGAATTATAATGGTTACTTTTTTAACATATTGCCAAATTAAGAATAAAACTGTTTAAAATCCATTTAATATAATACTAATGATTACTTTTCGTATTACTAGTATATATTCTAATAATGCTTTCAAGTTCTGTTCTAAATGAGTAAAATATTCAGCGAAATATTTTTTTTCCTTAACATTTAAATCTTAACTTTTAAAACTACTTTTTAAGATACTGGAAATAGTGAAGATATAATTATCATTTTCAATTTCTGCTTTTATTCTATATTAAAGATAACACAAGAATTTTGACAATAAATCTCAATTTTTTATTAGAAGAATCAAAGGATTAATAATTATTCAGAATGAAATTACAGGCCTTTCTAATATCAATCTTCTTATCTAATTTAAGAAGCAGCATAAAACTTCACTTGTGTTTATTATCTGATCTACACTGCATTATTGGGATATATTTTGATTTTTCATGAAAACTATGATTTAAAGTTGTCTCTGTAAGAAATTTCCTTTTGATATGTCTCATAAAAACCTGAGGCAGGAGTGACGGTTTTTCGTTGGCGATAAGGTGTTCGATGAAACACGTAATACAACTTTTTACCGGTAAAATTAAAACAAATAAAGCAATGAATTCATTTTCAAGGATCTTATACCAAAGACATTATATATATATATGTATATAATCTAAAAGGTTTTCAACTGTTACTGTTTAGCATAACAAGAAAGCTTATCTTGAATCTTAATAAAAGAATTGAATGTTATTTCAAAAAAAATTCTAACATCATATTATCTAATAGTGACCAAACATATAATTCAGTATCTCTCTTAACCCACTGTTCTCAACTGAATCAAATATAAAAATTATTCTTCCTGCTGGTGTTAGCATTACTTCACTGGTAACAGGAAATTCAATTAATCTTTCTATAAAATTATCATGGCTGTCTTTATCGTTGATCAGCCCACAGAACTTCTTTATTTCCTTCAACCTATATAGATTTGAGATGGAATGGAAATATTAAACTTAATGCAAAAATTTTACTGAAAAAAACTGATTAAAAAACACTAACTTCACTGATTTCAAATTTAAGTTAATGCTGGAATTTCTCAATTTATACAGAAATCATATATTTGTATTATTATTTTAATAGATGAATAAGATTTTTTGATGAATACATACTTGTTTACTAGTGAATCAAATTCTTCATTAATATCGGATGATAGGATGTCACGGTCTTTCAACAACAAATAATTTTGCCTGACAGCTTTTAAGCATTTAGCTAGTAATCTGAAATCAAAATCAGATACCAATCAAAACAGTGGTTCTCTAAGTACAGAAAACACAAGGTTGTAAGATCAATTGTAACATATATTCTGTTTAACATTAATCAATTTTATTACGGGTATTATATTTTTAAAAAAATAGCCCAAAAGCAGAAATTTAACAAAAAAATGTCAAGTGTTTCCAAACTTACAAACATCCGTTAGGCCAGAATATAGAACAGATTTATAAAAAATGTCAAACCATTTAAATGAAGGCACAAGCATATGGCCTAAATCAACTTAAAATTAATTTTTAGTAACTTAAGAAAAAGACAGCATTATCAGAGCATTTGACTAATAAACAGATCTTGCAAAATGCTTTGTCTTTGTTAATGCAGTTGAAAGTTTTTATTATACATGCTTCTATAACATATCTTGCATGCTTGTACAAAATTTTAAAAAGTATTTCAACTTTTGGGTCTGGATTATGTTCTGGATTATTCGCAAGAAAAGTGAAAACACTGTCTAGTCGTTTGCTTTTGTGCTCCTCAGTGAGCATTTTTGGAACCCAGCATGAACAGCAACTTATGCGACTTGTTGACAACTTGTGACAAGTCACGACACAACTTGTGACAAACGATCTGTCACAATGTCATACACAACATTTCTTGAAATTTGAGGAAATTCACAAGAAAGTAATGAAATCGTAAATCGTCTCTTGGACGGTTAAACTGTAAACGATCCCTAAGTATGTATATCAAGGTCACCAAAAACGCAATCAAGGAGATGACGAATATGAGTATATCCAACATGTAGACGTTTTGTTACTTTCATAAGCATTTGCAATCACTTCGTAGTATAACTTTCTGCACCAAATCATCACCAACGACAGAAGGCCGCCCCCTCCGAGTTTCATCATGCACATTTGTTTAACTGTCTTACCCACTTCCTCACCATTCCATCACTCGTTACATTTTCACCGTAAACTCCACTAATCTCCCGATGAATTTCAGCAGGTGTAACATTTCTAGCGTTGAAAATCTGGATAACAGACCGTACTTCACAATCGGCGGGTCGGTTCAGTTGTCTTAAACATTTTAACGCTCGTAACAATTTGTCAACACACCCAGCGTTGCCCGTAATGGCGTCTGCGACTGCTAACAAATAAGGCCGTGTCTCCGTCTATGGATCACGTGATTGGTATTTTTAAGACTTCTGGCTGGTGGTCACGTGACTTCAATAGAAAAAGCGTAGCAGCGCACAAGCGCATGAAGCGACGATTCTAGCACTTCGACGGTCATGTATGGAGACGGTACATACTTTCGGAACACGACTCGTAATAATCTTTTTTTCTAACTTTCCTCGTACTTTGTTTTATTTATATATAAGGCGAGAAAAATCGAAGTAATATATATATTCAGTTTTGTGACAAAACGTTTCTGACATCTCTCCAGTAAAGTTATCCTTTGATTTACTGATCGTTGATGGAACAGTCGAAGCTCCTGTAGTTGTTAAGCAAGTTAATTCTGTTGCTAATAAACTAATAACTAATAAAGGACCTTATTTTAATTTTGAATAAATGCCCCTAAGTTTAATTCTGGAAATACGAGCTACATACTAGTAATTTTATTAGCATATTATTTGGATGATTTACTATTAAAAGACATAAAACATGAACGACAGCTTTCTATATTTTGTTAACCAATAAACAAATATCTGAAATTAAACTGATTTTGTGATCGAAGAAATCTTGTTACAGACAGGATTAGCTTTTGTCTCTCTTCACTATCCATTTTTCCATTCCTAGCAGATGTTTCTAAGCTAAATTTTCTCAGTGGAAGCCTGGATTCCACTTCTTGAAGGTGTTTCTTGCCATTTTGAGGCATGAAAGTTTCGTCGCTTTCCTCTTCACATCCTGATAACGGGAAACTTCCTCCATCTTTCTTTCTTTAAGATAATTAATCATAAATATAATATCAACAAAAGGTGCAAATTTTCAGGATATGATTACTTCTGTCTCTCTTTACCAAGTATTCCGAACATAAGAAGACTGAAGTTTAACTTTACTAGAATATGAAACAGTATATAATCCATATTAACAGCGCCGCAACAACTGTATTTGATGTTGGAAGTAGTTTTGTCTACACTTCTTATCCTTTTCATTGATATTGACCACCTTTACCTCGACCTATATATGCGCTTTGGCTTAACTGTTTAACAAATGTATTTCTTTATTGATAGGTAACTTCTGCCGGGACACCATTCACACCGCCCCTTTTACATGTTCACAATAGAAAAGATTCTAATTACTATAATAGAAGATTGTAGTTACACTGCATTTTTTACAGTTTTGTTTGCGATTAGCAATACAGCAGGTATCTATAGTTTTAATACTTCTGTATCTAATAATTTTGCAGAGTTTGGTGAACAGCATTAAACATTTAATTCATACTCCAGAATAGGAAATATTGGATGCAGGTATTCATGACGATTAATGGATAATCAGAAGTTTATAATCGCTTTGCATGTATAAATATTCCGTACATATTTGGTCTTCCTAAAGGATATCTTAAATAACTGATATTTGAAGTCTTATCTAAATCACAGGCCTGCCCTCTTACGTAGTACTCGGGGTCCGTTATTAAGGGTCCGTCACCAAGCCTTCAACATTTAATACTCTAGAAGTTAACAAATATATTCTTGAATGGTATTTACAAATTTATAGGTAATTAAGAAATTAAAAGTTTCGAACTGCAAAAGTTCTGCATTTGTTAGGCCACATCCAAAGGTTAAAAAAATTTTGTTTACTTTTTTTCTCGTTATAAATCCTGTCCTTTAATTTTCTACGTTAAATCGTCCTTGTCATTAAGATTTGTGGTCTTACAATTCAGTCATATCCATTCCATTCGTGTATTCATTTCGCCATTTTAGAATTCCATTACAATTGTAATTTCTTTGATCTATTAACGTATTTAGAGTAATTTAATAGATATCTCTAATGGTCCCGCGCACATAGAAGGGCAGTCATAAATAGAAAAGTAATGGATAAGGGGTAAATATTATTCAAAAGAATTTGTATTCGTTAGATATTTATTAAAAAAAAAAGTTAATGACAGTTTTATATATTTTTTATTGAAATAACAGAATAAGCTAGAAAAAAGTATCTCGATAATATGATTTTACACTTCCCTGTCAATAGTAAACTTTTTCTGTTTTTGAATCGTAAATATTTTCCAAATATGCCTATTTATTAACTAAATCAATAAAATAAGGACATATTTAAAAAAATTATCTTATCTACAGTTTAAAGATAGTATGCAAAAAAAAATCAAAAATATAATTCTGAATATTGGGAGTATATATAAATAATTACTATATTCCAAACCTACATACACATACTTACATATCCTTTCCTGTTCCTCCAGCTGTGGGTCTAGGAAGTAACTAAGCCTCTCCACCTCTTCCTGTTCTTCCAAGCCTCTTCTCTACATATTCTTTCCCATAGGATGCCTCTCTCTTGCAGACTGTACTTCACATCATCCAGCCATCGCTTACGCGGTTTCCCTCTTGGTCTCTTCTCTCCTTCTTTAAACTCTTGCAAGATCTTAGGAGTCCTACCATCTTCCATTCTTTTCTCATGCCCGAACCACCTCAGCCTTCCCTCTTCTACCTTTTTCCTCAAAGTTTTTACCCCCAACTCCACCCGGATATCCTCATTTCTCACTCTGTCTAATCTAGTCTTCCCTGCTATACCTCTAAGAAACTTCATCTCCCCAGCTTGAAGTCTACTCCAGTCTCTAGCATTGATCACCCATGTCTCCGCTGCATAGGTGACTATAGGCACTTAATACATTTTATATATTATTTCTTTAACCTTCCTTGGGACTTTCTTATCCCATATCAGGCGTCTCACTCCCTGGTATAGCTTTCCCCCTTTCTCCAACCGCCTTGTGATTTCATGCTCCACTCTACCATCACTTGTTATTTCGGTCCCTAGGTAAGTAAATCTCTCCGTGATCTTCAATGCCTTGTTGTTTATGCAGATATCCCTTTTGTCCCGTCCCACCACCATCACTTCACTTTTCTCTTCGCTAATTTCCACATCCACCAGTTTGAGTTGCTGAGTCCATTCATCCAGTTCCCTCTGTACGTCAACAATTTCCTCACCCCATATTACCATGTCATCTGCGAAGATCATATGATTTGTGTCTTTATTCTCTTTTTGTAGGTTTTCCTTAACCTTTCTTCCTACCCATTCCATTATTAAATTGAACAGCATTGGCGACAAAACACTCCCCTGCTTTAATCCTCTCTGAATTTCAAACCATCCAGTTGGCCCTTCTGTGGTTCTTACTCTACATCGGTTCACCCTATATATTTCTCTTATCCAGTTCACTATGTATGGATCCACTCCCAGTTCCTCTAGACTTTGCCATATGTATTTCCTCTTCACCATATCGTAAGCCTTTTTTATGTCGATGAACACCATATACACTTTCTTCCCAAATTCCCACTTCTTTTCCACCATCTGTCTCACTGAAAAAATCAAATCTATTGTACTTCTCCCTGGCCGGAACCCATGTTGTTCTTCACTTAACAATCCCTCGCACTTAGTTTTCATTCTGTTCAGGAGAATTCTTTCAAACACTTTAGCGCATTGGCTCATCAAGGTGATTCCTCTATAATTCTTACACAGTCTCCTGTTCCCCTTCGTGAAGATCGGTATCACTTCTTCTTTTCCCCAATCTTCAGGTACTGTGCCTTCCTTCCAAACTGCTCTCATCACTCTATACAACCATTGTACTCCCACTGGTCCTGCAGCTTTCACCATATCTACAGTAACTTCATCCGGTCCGCCTGCCTTATTATTTTTCATTACTTTTACTGCCTCTTCCAATTCTTGCCATGACGGTGGGTTTCCTTTTGACCTTTTACTTTTACTTATCTCCCCTTCGATTCCCTTGACGTGTTCTTTTTCCTGTTCCTTGTTGTTCAAAAGGTTTTTAAAATAGCTCTCCCACAGCTTCCTTATCTTTGCAGCTGTCTCAATTGGGTTTCCCTCTTCTGTTTCCAATATTGAAGCCCCTTCTGTTGGTTTCCTCTTATTTCTCATCATTCTGTATAGCAGTTTTTTGTTCCCTTCTACATCATCTTCTAGTTTCTTTGTGAATTCGTTCCATGCTTTGTCTTTCGCTTCCCGTATTATTCTTCTGCACTCCTTTTTCTTGTTCTCATATAAGCTTTTCTTTATTATCTCCTCTCCATCCTTTATCTTCCTGCTCTTCCACCATTCTCTCCATGCTTTGTTATTTTCCCTCACAGCTTTTACTGTATTCTCGTTCCACCATTCACTTCGCTTTGCCTTCTGGTTTGTCCTTCCTGAGGTTCTTCCACAGACTTTTTCTGCTGCCTCAACAAAAGCTATCTTGAACTTTGACCATTCTTCTTCAACTCCTTCAGTACCCTCTCTTGGCAATCCTGTCGTTATCAGTTCTTTAAAATCTTGTTTAGCTTCTTCCTTGTTCAACTTCCATATCTTAATTCTTTTAACAGATTTCACTGTTCTCAACTTCATCGGCCGTATCTGAAAATCCCCTACCAATAGTCTATGATCGCCATCCATTCAACGCTTGGGATCACTTTCACATTCTTTAATTTTTCTCCCCAACCTTCATCTGTAATAATGTAGTCGATTATACTCCTAGTTAATCCATCCCAGCTATACCTTGTAATCATATGATTTTCTCTCTTCTTAAATCTCCTGTTTCCCATTCGGAATCCGTTCCTTTGGCACAAATCCAACAAGTTTGCTCCCTCCACATTCCTGTTTCCCCACCCGAAGGCGCCTAGAACTCTGTCATACCCCTTTCTTCCCACTTGTGCGTTAAAATCTCCCATTATAATGTTACACTTTTCAATATTTATTTCCATTAGTTCTTCAAAACTTTCTTTTTCTTCTTTGGAGCAGCCTACTTGGGGAGCATAAATTTGCGCTACTTGTAGCATCTCATTACCATTTTTAATTTTGATACTTATCATCCGTTCTGACAGATATATCACCTCTTCAACTAAATTTTTTACTCTGTCGTTTACTATGATAGCTACTCCATTTCTGGCTGTCCTGTCGTTCCCTTTCCAGAAAAGTTTGTATCCCGACCTCAACTCCTTCTCTCCCTTTCCCTTCCATTTTGACTCACTGAGTCCAAAGATATCTATATTCCTCTCCTCCATCACTGTAATCAGTTCATCTACCTTCTCATTCAAACTAAGTATATTCAGTGTCCCAATTCTTAAATTTGTCGTTTTCCCATTCTCACTCTTTCGTAATCCATTTGTAAAATTCGTAGTCCGTTTAAACATACATACAAATAAATAAATATTGAAAATTATTTCTCACCTAATAATTGTAATATATCTTTACATAATTCACTTCTTTTTAAGAGATAATTTACGCAAACCTGTTCAAAAAGAAGCAGATTCTATTCAGAAGAAGGCATTTTTCTCGTGTGATTAACCTGAAAAACTTTAAAAGTCTGTGTTCTTAGCTCGGATTTCGTACCCATGAATAAAAGCACCAAGTTAACTGAGATTGTTATACCAGGATTATTATATCACGAGTAGCCTTGCAATCTCTAGTGCAGTTTTTTCCTAACCTTTTTCGTTTGCCATCTCTTTGGCTTAACGAATTAGTTATTCTAAGGAATCTGAAAGCCTTCTTCAGAAAACTTAATTACTTTTGGATGTTTCCTTGAAATTATCAGCTATTGTCTTGCACATGTGCCTTCCAAATTTTCAATATTAATATCCTGTGAGTGAACTCATAAACTGTAAAAACTTCCCGAGCTCTTTGAGCGTCTGGGCCTGATTGACTGATCCAAATATCAAAAATAAACATCCTTGAAAAATAATGTTGATATGTTGTACCTGAAAATAAAAGACAAATACTGGATTACAATTGAAGTCATTAATTGTGAGGCGTATACCTGTTTAATACAATAAAACTTTAAACGAGAAATATAATGTACATTTACTACTAGTTTCGCCAAGACTTTAGAGAGGGCTTTCTCAAGTAACAGATACATTATTAAACTTGAGAACTTACACAAAAATTAAACCGGAAACAGTAGCCTTGTGGGAGTTCTCCCATTGCATCATGGGTAACCTTTAGGACGATAATGCGGCTCTTGGCGTTGAAAACGGGAACCAATTCCAAATGACAGAAATGATGACTTCTCTTTTTTCCTAGGTCAAGTGAAGCGGCCAGGGAGCTCGTAACAGCTACAGGAATGCTCTTGGTATTCATAGAGACCTGCATGCGTAAGAACTAAAAACATTTTTTTTTGAAATTAAAACATAAGAATAACAAATAGAAAATAAATAAAAATGAAAAATAAAAAATTAAATGATAAAAATGAAGGATAAAATTAAATATAAAAATTACGTTGGCCAACTGGTGTTACAGTTCGTAAACTGTGGCTTCATTCCTCTTGTTTAGGGATAGAATGGCATTTTTAACTAGCTGAGAGATTTGGGTCCTTCTCTTAGGCACGGAGGGACCGCCTTCAGCCATTACAAACAGATTGAAGTATTTCAAGTATCCTGCTATGAAGATATGAGCCTCTTCTGGACCTTTCCTTTGTCCTCAGCCGCGGCACCTGCCTCGTCTTACTGCACCAGCCGAATTGACCACAGATTGCCAGGTGCTTCACCGGCCTAGCGTCTCGCAGTGGAAGCATGCTGGGCCCATAACCACTTGTGGTAACTTAAGTAATACAGTGTTACCTCCGAATAACTGACAGTCACGGGACCGCAAGTTTTGTCCGTTATTGGGAGGTGTCTGCTATTGGGGAGGACTGTCTTTTTTTTTATTTTTTAGCTTATAGCATGTCATTTAATGAAAAATTATGTACAATCTTAATTAAATTTCTACAATTATCATTGCGATACGAGAGAATATGAACAATTATTTATTATTATTACAAATAACAATTATTTACAAAGAATATGAACAATTATTTACAAACATTGCAAATTATTTATTATATTCCTTTTTAAATGAGTGCTAATCCGTTTGTCTTACTTAAAATAATGATGAAATAAATTACAGTACATAGAAATTAATTTCTAGCCATCCATTTGATGCCTTAAATGTGTCCAATCCTAAAGTTTGACCGACTTCTTTGGTTTTTTCTTGAAGGAAAACACCGCTTATAGGAATGTTCTTTGCACGAGCAAAGCGGGACCATTTTATCACCATTTCGTCGATTTTGCTTGTTTCAGTTTTACGAAACTTCAAATTCTTCGAATTATCGTTTGAATTCACCATCCACATTTTTCTAATCTCATCTTTGTCCTTTAAAAGTTCACTTATATGAGTTTTTCCAACTTTAAAACGTTCAGCAAGACAACGCACACTCAGCTTTTCTTTTTCAGCAACTTCAAGAACATTATTTTTTTTCTTTCAGTGCCAATCTCTTCTTTTTTGACGCCATTTTAATTCGCACTAAATTTAATCAACATGTTTATAGGATAGTTTTACGAGGGATTGATATTTACAAAGCAACAGCAGTGAAAAAAAGGGCCTCAGATTCGTGCATTGAATCATGGGACACCGATACAATGTATCAATGTATGGGACACCGATGTAAATAGGCCTACAACCATGATGTGTTTATCGAAATGTTAATCAAAAAAAAAAAAAAAAATTTTTACAGTTAAAATAACTGTCCGCTATTCAGAGTGTCCGCTATTCGGAGTTGATAACATGGAATGTCCTATTTTAAGGGACTGGGACCCGCAATAATGTCCGCTAATTAGAGGTGTCCGCTATTCGGAGTGTCCGTTAAAGGAGGTTACACTGTATCATAATGATGTTACTTTGAAATTAAAAATAAAACTACATGCTTTGTTCCTGTATTTCCATCGCAGAAACAACTTTCACAAACGACAGTAATTCCTCGGAATCACAAGTAACAAAAACAGTTGATATTCATTGATGACATATTAATTCAAACGGGAAAGATGTGGCCACTTGAGATGCACAAAAGTTAAATGATTTTAAGTCAATTTATGTGTTTATATACTGTTTTAACCCTCAGATATTGTACTATCCGGTAACGTTATTAAACTAATAATACTGTCTAACCTTGGATATCAGACCTCCACTTGGCAGAGTGAGAAGAACTGTTGATTTGTGTCAGTTTGTTAAACAATTAATAGAAGATCACGATATTTTTTTTTTATATTTTTATTTTTAAATATATTTTGTTTTTATTAAAAGTAAAATCTTGAACTGTTAAGCAAAATAGTTACAATTTTAAAAACTAATGTTCACAAAATAAAAGCTAATTTTCCGATGTTTAATAATAAACAAAGACGGATCAAACTTCCTGCGAGGCGAATTGGCTACCCTATGTTGGAGATGGACTCGCCTTCTTCTGACATGCTCAGAAGTCTAATACATTCCATTTTGTTATCAAAAGTAGGATTCTAAATTAATAAACATACGTGAGACAAGAAAAAGACCCCATGCCGAAAATAAGCTAATACTAAGCTAAAACTCAAATATCAAACCAAACTAGTGCATCAAGCATAAATCATAGCATAAATATTCAAACATCAAGCATAAATATTCAACAAACACTTAAAACTATGAAATTAAAACCCCAAAACATTTAAGAGCTGTTTCTTAAAAATTTATGCTAAGATATCAATCAATTACAATATAATTGAACACAAGACTTTTTATCTTTTTTCCATATAAAAGCTAAATTAAATCTGTATCTTTCTTTTAAGTACTAAATGGTCGATTTAAGATTTAAAATTACAGAATTTGGAATTAACTAATCTGAATGTAGTTATTTCTTTACGTAGTTCGTCTTCAATCTTCTAAATGTCTCACTGTCATTTTAATATAAAAACTTTTACCAACTTCTTTTTTGATTTAAGATATTACACACGCACTTGTACTCATTTCTCCGGAATACGGTTGAGTAGGCTTGGACGGTAATTCTGCAGTCAAAGCATTCTATTTAGGTTCTGTTTCAGGTTTCCAAACACTATTAATACGAATTCTTAGCAGACCAAACACTTTTTACATATAATTTCATTTCTACTTCGAAGTGCGGCAGCTTAGTCATTAACGTTGATCTCTTCTTTGGTTTAGGGTTGGTCTTGTTAAGCCTAATTCCCTTCCTCTCCTTACAGCCAAGTTTAACTGGAAGCTTCTTAATTGGTTGAAAAACTTCCCATCTTCTCATTAAGGGTAGGAACTTTACTCGTCCAATTAGAAGCTACAAAAAGATCATAAAAAAGTAACATTTTGTTTAGTATCAAGCAGATCAGGATGGGATTTTTCTATGTCTGCTTGCTTCTGTATCGAGAGAGACCAAATCTCTTGGTTCTAATCTTCTTCATTGTATTAGTTTCGCGAACGCGTTGTTGCAAGAGGACTCGCAGCACAGACCACACACCAAATTAAATTCTTACATTCTGCTGGCACTAAATTAGGCAAATTTCAGTTTTAAAAATAATAATACAGAAAAATAAAATAAATAATATTTTCTGGACCCATTTTAATTGTTCTTTCTGAACCATTTGTTGTCTGAAACTTGTATTGTGGAACCAAAGCAGACAATTTTCAGTTCTGGATTTTTTTACATTTTTATAGAAAGAATGAACTGCCTCTCTCATAACTAGGGATAGAACTGGATGGAGCTTAAAGATGGCTTTTTGATACAAGACGGTCTAGATTTATCTTCTGGTGTTGTCCAGTCCCTTAAAGTGAACGAAGCATGAAGATTCAGCATCATTGGGTTCGAATGTATCACTCACGAAGTTGTTCCAATGACGTAGCCACTTAGAGGATGTTCATATCTGTTGTAGCATTCGCAGATTTAGACAGTTGACATATTTTCTAGCTCTTGACTGGAATCGGAGTCGCAGGATTAAAATGTCAGCAAAGCCAAAAAAAAATAACATCTGCATCAAATGAAAAGATCCAGATTTTCTGCTCAGGAGTACAATCTTCTTTTGCTGAAATAAATGTAATTTTTTTAATTTAAAGAAAATCAGTGACAAAGGAACAAAATATTCAGAGTCAATTACAATTACTTTAATAGCACTTTACATAATTTAAATTGCATAATGTTTGCAATGTAATTTCTTTGCTGTGTGTAAACTTATGCCTTTTTCACATTGATTTAAAATAGACGCATGATGTTTAAACCCTTTAGGGATGATATTTGGAACGAGTCTTTCCGTGCGAGATGCAAAAAAAGATGAAAAATAACCAATTCTTTAAATTTTTCAAATGTGTCTTATATATATCACACCAGACCTCTAGAGCACAATATATAGTGTGTCTATAAGCCACAGCCGTCCTTAAATTAGGGTTAAGACATTTTGTAATATTCTCAAGAGTTATAGTGGTCCCAAGTCACATTATACTACATACTCATCCTCAAAGAAATCTTTTTCACCAATGTCTCTCTCCTAATCACTCTTTATTAGAATTATGATGGTAGAAAGCACTTGGCTGATATATACTATACAGAGCTCACTGGTCTCCGAAATACTAACTTTCAAGTTCTACATTAAAATATTAATAATATTCATCATAAAGAAATGTAGGCTTTAGTTTAATTTCAAAGATTAATTTATGCTTAGGAGATACTTTTAAAATTCCATGTGATTTGTCTGAAAACTTTTGCACTTCTGTTTATCTTTCTTAGTTTCTGGTATAACAAATTTAAGAACTTGATATGTTTTGTTTTTGTCATTCTATAGATTCTGAAAATAGATTCTATAGCGAAAAATCGGTCTATCTTTCTTGAAAGACTTGCTTCCAAGTTGCGTACTCTAGTGGATTTATTTGCTTTTGTAGGTTTAATGCAACATAACTTTATTCAATTCTGTTCTTAGAAATTCTCTAAACCTTTATAGCCGCTTTGCACGTTTTTTTGAAAACTTATCTGAAATCCCCAGGCGGTTCGAAAATCTCCCACTTGCTCGAAAAACATGCCACTTAATGTAAATACGACGAGCTCTAAATTCAGGTAATTCAAATATTATTAGATGCAAGTCGACAACAGTGCTCTTGGTAGCGAGAAAAAATTATTTAAAAAACTACGACAGTGTAAACGTCACACGCTGAATCTGAGAATTCTTTGTTCGCTTCGAGAAGGTATTTAACTTACTGCTGTATCCTTTAGTTCACCTCTTTTGAGCAGTGGAAGCGTGCTTTGCCCATAACCATTTGAGGAATTTATATTAGTAGCAAAGATTGATTTCTGTCTTTTATTTTCCTTTTTTTTTTTTATAATACTATTATTAAATATTACATACTAAGATCAATAGTAAATTTTTCTACATTGTGTAAAGGCGATTCAAATTCTTGTCTCGATTGATAATCGTGTTAACTTTTAGATATAGTTCTTAAGAGTTCAAAGTCTTTCTAAGCTTCGAGCTTATTCGAAGCTTCGAGAGTATTCTATTCATTAAAGTCCCCTATTTACTTTTGAAGTTCCTTTAAATTTGTAATTCAAAGTTCGCACTGGAGAAATGAATCAATAATCATTTGGTTTAATTAATCATATACACGCCTGAATCATTGCAAAGCTATTTCTCTTGATCCAATCGATGTGTTTCTTCCTTGAAAACTCCGGGATATTGCAAAAACGTACTTAAAATGACTTTAGATTCCATCTTGGAATAATACGATCCAATTGCTTAACTCCATTCCGCTATAAATACAGTTGTTTCCATATCTTGGCTGTATTTATAAACAAGATGGAGTCCGATCGTTCGAGTGAAAAGTCCTATCCCATTACTAATGTGCAGCTTTTCTCCTACAAATATTCATACTAAAGTAAACAAAACTAGAAAACTTTATCTTTAATCTTTTGTTTTCCTATTTCAGAGAACGATTCTCAACAATTAACTTCATGACGTCTTGTTTTTTGTTCCCTTTCTGGATCAACCTTTAATAATTTAGGACATGCGCAAATTTCTCAGCAGTTTCGTCTTTCTTCTCATGAGAAACTGGTCGGCTCTGTTTCAAAGATAAGGCAAACTGCTCATTTGGCATTTTCCAAGTGTCTTTCACATTAACAAGAAGATCGTGTACATTTCCTAAGGTTTGGGAAAAAAATTACCTTCCATAGGGTGAAATTTCATTGAGGAAAGTAAAAAAAAAAACCACAGACTCCTGAACTAACCCTGATTCAAGAAACACATCACGCCAAACTGCAACAATCCCTCTCGAGATATTAACAATACTAAAGCTACGTCTAAAGATCTTAAAACTAAACATTGCTACCGTGCAACAAAAAAACTCATTAAGAATAAGAAGGACTTAATAATGAAAGTCAACAAACAAAACAGTCATGAAATGAATCTTTCAAATTCGTTTCACGTTTCTTCTAAAAAAAACAAGCTGTGGTAATTTTCTGGCAATAGGCAATTGGCTTTAGCCTTTAGCCTCTTAGAGGTAGGAAAATATTTCTTAAATTTGCGACGTTTCGTACGCGATTCCTAAGCATATCATAATGATATTACTTTGACATTAAAAATAAAACTGCATACTTTGTTCCTGTATTTCCATCGCAGACAGAACTTCCACAAACGACAGGATTTCCTCGGAATCACAAGTAACAAACACAGTTGATATTCATTGATGACATATTACTTCGAACGGGAAAGATGTGGCCACTTCAGATACACAGAAGTTAAATAATTTTATTTAGGTCAATTCATGTATTTATATGCTATTTTAACCCACAGATATTTTACTATCCGGTAACGTTATTAAACTAGTTATACTGTCTAACCATGGATATCAGACCTCCACTTGGCAGAGTGACAAGAACTGTCGATTTGTGTTGAATGGATCGATTTGTGTTCAACTTTTCATTTGTGTCGATTTGCAAAACGATTAATCGATGATCACGAATTTTTTTTTTTATTTTTATTAAAATAAAAATCTTCAACTGTTATACAAAATAGTTACAATTTTAAAAACTAATGCTCACTAAATAAAAGCTAATTTTCCGATGTTTAATAATAAACAAAGAGGGATCAAACTTCCCGCGAGGCGAATTGGCTACCCTATGTTGGAGATGGACTCGCCGCCTTCTGACATGCTCAGAAGTCTAATATATTCCATTTTATGTTATCAAAAGTAGGATTCTAAATTAATAAATATACGTGAGACAAGAAAAAGACCCCATGCCGAAAATAAGCTAATACT
>JAFIDM010034463.1:12088-49017 GCA_023159025.1 Thereuonema tuberculata | reverse complement strand
GAGGAAAATCGCCAACCGGACAATAAATATGCCTTCGCCCATTGAGCCAACATCAACGAGAATTCTGTACAATTGTTTCGTCCTTATTGGGGACTCATCAGCAGAATCTACTCGTTGATGTTTGGCTCGCCGGGCGAAAGCTCTACCCAAAGCAAATGCGATCCCGCGAATGGTCCGCCGGGATAAACAACAATAAAATAAAAAATGATCCTGAAAGATCCAAAATATTAACCCCTTGTCCTCTCACTGAAAGGCACTAAGGAAATTAATCACAAATAGGCAAATTGAAAAATTCAATAGAAAGCAAGTTTAACGTCCGTAATCATTTATAAATGGAGGAAAATCGCCAACCGGACAATAAATATGCCTTCATTTTTTATTTTATTGTTGTTTATCCCGGCGGACCATTCGCGGGATCGCATTTGCTTTGGGTGGAGCTTTCGCCCGGCGAGCCAAACATCAACGAGTAGATTCTGCTGATGAGTCCCCAATAAGGACGAAACAATTGTACAGAATTCTCGTTGATGTTGGCTCAATGGGCGAAGGCATATTTATTGTCCGGTTGGCGATTTTCCTCCATTTATAAATGATTACGGACGTTAAACTTGCTTTCTATTAAATTCTAAGCTTTGAATTTTTTTTTTTTTTCAGTTAATCGTAGACTGCTTTCTTTTCTTTTCTTTTTTTGTTACAAAATAATAAAACTTTTTCTACGGAAACACGAGGAGGGAGAGAGATACAACTCTAGGCTACATTTTGTTTAAGTAGATGCATTTTAACACTTTTTATGTTCTATTGACTTCTGTTTCTTCATGCCTTTTGTTTTCATCACAACCATCAATATTCATTCCTTATTTATTCTAATTTATTCTAATCTTATTTATTCATTTAATTTTGTTGTTGTTTTTATTGTGAATCCTCATTTCTTCGCTTTGAATCACATTTTACTTGGTTTTAATTTACCTTTTGTTTATTTTTGATTTATTTATTTATAATTTATTTTCCTTCAAAAATTTCCACATTATGTAGGAAAATGTGACTTTACTCATAATCCATCATCTTTTGATCAATGAATGGTCCCTGTTTGTAATCCTGCTTCCGCTATACGCATTGGTATTGCCTTCATATGATGAGCGGACTATTCTACGTTCTGGCATAAAAGATATAGTTTTGAATGTTGTAATTATTTTAATGAAGGCCCCTTCATTATATTCAGTAAAATTCCAGTATATTTTTTAATAGTTAGAAATAAATTTTAATCTTTTTACAATTCAGTTCATGAAAGTAGAGCTTTTGATGACGTAATTTCCTTATAGATTGATGTTTTCAGGACGTAACAGCGCCATCTATTGCTAAAATCCGTAACTGAATCTTATAAACATTACGGAAACATTCTGGTTTTTATATTTTCTACAGTTACGAATACATAATAATAATTAAAATTGAAATAATTAAAAACGTTCCACACTATTCCCCTTGCTTGGCTATGCAAAGTTTGTCCTTTCTTGGTCACGCTTATGGGATCACAAAACGACGCCATCTTGGCCTGACTGCTCGGAGTTCCCGTTGATGACGTCATGACTGGTGGAGTTTGTTCCAGACAAAATCGATCGCTAAGTAATGACCATATATCGCAAACCCTTCTTTTTTGAAAAATACTATAAATCTACTGTGGTACACATATAAATAAATTTTATAACTATATGCATTTGCCTTCTATTTACGAGTCATAAAAAGATTTACTCTTTACTCCTTAGGAAACTTTTTAAAAATATTTAATCTGGCGCAACTTAGCCAAGATGTTTCTGCGCCATTAAAATCCAATAACAAAATTATTTAATATATAATATACGTTTTAAATTTTAACAAATGTAAATGTTTATATGCATGTTATTGTGTATTTATCCCAGGGTCTCGAAGTTACTACTGTATTATTATTTCTCTCTTGCTAGATCGCAAATGCATTACTTATGTTAATTAGTTACAGCTTCCAAATATGAAAGCTAAAACTAGTTCACCAATGTTTCAGATTACAACTGAATTTTGAATACCTAAGTTTGAGGCTATAAATTATTCCACTCATATTAGTATTTAAGGATTAATAATGTTTATTTTGTATTCATAATATATATAATATTTTATATTTTTATTGACTACTGATTAATTTTTTAAAATTCTTTTTAACTTGATTGAAAGATTACTGAAAAATTCATTCTTTGTGTTCTGCGATAAACTGGGTCAATCAAGGGAGTAAATAGGATGTATTAAAGCTCTCTGTACAAATTTTAATGGGAGATGAGAGCTGCAAGACAAACCTTTTTTTGTCTATGAACATGTCCGCTGACGGCAATCTTCGATCTAGACGGTGCTCGATTTAACATGTATCGGTTTCTTCCTCTAAGGAAACATGAAGACCTTCATGTACGAGACTCCCATTGACTCACATGAAGACCTGTCGCAAGAATCGCTGTGGCCGAAATGTCGGGAATCTTTCAAAACGTACAGTATTGTCCTCAAAATGAAAGCTGGCCGGCGGAAGTTTGAACTGCGCAGCCCTTCCGGTAGCTGATCAATTATGTTTTCCTGTCACAATGGACGACGTAGTCTGTTTTCGCTCAGAAAGACATGTTGATAACGCCAAATTAAAACTTCTCTCGACTATATAGCGTTATTTCAATACCAGTTGCTAACAATAAGTATTTATATAAATAAATAAATATATATTATTTATAAATACAATGCTCTTTTGCAAAGTAACAAGCGATTAGCACAATGGCGGCGTCCTGTCATAAAATCAGACGGAAGTGCCTGACCAGACTAATCGATGATACATGCGCAGATCGCACAAAAACAGGGCGGCCATCTCTCATTTGAAGGACAGTAATCAATTCTGTCATGCATGCGTTGCTATTGCCGGCTGCAACTTTGAGCACCTTTCTTCGAACAAACATGTTGTTCACGCTTGTTTCCATTCTTTTAGGTTTGTCTTGGTGTTCCATATCTCCTCTCTAGCCGATTGCAGCGCCCTCTATCACCGAAGGTTGCCGTCAGCAACGAAAAAGATTTGTCTTGGCGCTTCCTCTCTCCCATTAAAATTTGTACCGGGAGTTTTGATACACCCTGTACGGGATTTTATTCGACTGGGCCAAGTTAGGGAACCGACTCCAACAAATCAAAAGAAGAAAAGAAAAAAAAATAGTCTTCAAAATTTTGGGGATGATGGGGGATATCTCAGCTGGCCATCCAATCCAAAAAAAAAAAAAAGAAAATACATTTTGAGATTGGGAAAGGAGGGAGGGTATGGCATCAATGACAAGTAGATCATTCGATCATTATCGGAAATTATTTAAAGATTCTTCAACTCCTTTTTAATACAGAAGAGCCCCAATTATCCGCGCAATTGGGTGGCAAGGGCTTCGCGGATAACGAAAATCGCGGATAACCCGAAAAAAGACTAAAAATGAGGTGTAAACACGAAAATATATTTCACCATTAAAAGGTAGGTTTTATTGTACAACAAACATAATATGAAAAACTTATAAAATATGTACAGTAAAGCAGAAACCTTTGCTCTACGTTTGCATCCACAAATTCCGAGAAGACCTATAGGATTTTTTGTTGTATGGCCGGTACGCACCGAAGTGCGAGCTTCGTATTCGAAGCCTCCGTGTTCCAGGGAGCGCTAGTGTTCCCAAGATGGCGAACCCCTAGCAGACTCCCGAGAATTTCAAGGGAAAGATACTGGGGTGGTTTCCCGTGGCCTTCCCCAGGACGCCATTAAGGAATGACGTCAGACCGAAGAGAAAGTGAAGAAGAGGCTGGACAACACAGGAAAGGAAATTGAAACAGCCATGCCACTGCCGGGATTCGAACCCAGATACTGGCGCACTGGCCGCCACGGCAGACCCCCGCCGAGACCGCACGGCCACGCCAGCACGACCCTATAGGATTACGATGCACAATAAACCTGTCAGTAATTATCCACCTTCGCACTGTAGGGCCTATTATATTTTCCCTGTTGTTGACTTAGATTAAAATTGTTTTTTTTTTTGAGGTTTGTAATTAAAAAAAAAAATTTTCGCGGCATTCGCGGATAATCGTGGCTTTACTGTATTTCTCAATATCTCTCTGCAATGACTTTCTTATTTGATTTCAATGCACGTAGAATCATTTTCTTGTTTATTATTTCCATTGAAGTTAACAAGGTTTTTATCACTGACCAATTTTAATTCTTTTACAAAAACAAAAGTTCCTGAAAGAATACAAAGCCTACTTTCTCTAATATATTATTCCTTAAAAAAAGTCTTCATTATTGTTACTATTTTTCTTAAAGTAGTGAAAACTACACAAACGAAAAGCCTTTATATTCAGTAGATATCGTAATTTAAAAATAAACAGTACAGATTTTCTGAGGGAAAAAAAAAATAGTAATAATTAAATTCTTATTATTTACCGAAGTTGGTTAAGACGATTAATTTTAATCGTATGAAACCACTCGCAAATTAATAGTTTAGTTAAAAGGATTAGTACTGGACCTATTTAAAATTCATTAATCACTGCTGCTTTTCAATAGGAATTTTATTGCCTTCTTACGACAATTTCTCGACAAGAACCCATTTGGAAAAGATTTCAGATATAAAAGTTACATCGTTGCCAGTCCTTAAGCATGCATACTATGCTTCAAGAAGATCCATCCAGCGCAGCGGTTCAAACGTGTTTGAGTGAGAGGAACACACACCAAACTGACTAGTCTGATAAGCCTTACTGTCCTAGCAAATTAAACTAAAAATTTTTTTTTTTCCTTATTGTGTTTGTATCACGGTTTTTTTTAGTTTATTTTTTAGTTTATTATGTATAAGTATAGTATAATAACGGTTGAAATCTCTTCAAAAACAACTCTATGAATTTTAGTTTAATTTTTTCCCTCTGTGTTTTAGAATCAAATTTGGAATATTAGGATGAATTTGACTTGAAAAATGGATACTGAAGTTCTGACGTTAAAACTGAATTCTATGATAAATAGGCCTACACAGAAGTGATAATCGTAGCTACATCATTGGCTCTGACTGTGATTGACGTCAGACTAACAGAATCCAGTGCCAAATTACAGTCATTGACCTTATTTACAGCTTTTCTATCACTATTAAAAAGAAAAAGATAAATTAATTTATCTTTTCTCAGATCTATTTATCATTTATGATGCAGTTTAATACATTTACGTAATCATTTCTGTATTTTAAAATCATTTTCGTTTGTGATACTGGTGTTTTTAAATTATCATTCTGTTTAATTTTGTTTGTGTTTCAAATATTTAACAAATATTTGACAAATTATCCCGTATTTTGCTTAATTTTTAATGTCGGAAGGTAGAAAGCTCAAGATATTTTTCAACAACCAAAGAAAGAAAAACATAAGAACAACTATTAAACGCTATAACAGAAAAAGAAAGTTCTCGAAAAAGCTTTTGAGTCTTATTCTTCATTGTTTATTGGGTACAAATGTTTATTGAAGCTTCCAAAAAGTGCTTCCATGTCGTTTTCGTGTTTAATTGACCTAATAATTAATCAGTTTAATCAGAAGCTCTGTAAATCGTCTACAGCGGGGAAGCCCCCAAGATTGTGGAGTATCTTAGGATACATTTATAGTTTGCAGATCGATGAAGAGTGGCACATCGCACATCGATGAAATAATCGCGATAGGGTTCGGTCATCATATGTACTAGATTAGAAAATTCTGAGAACCAACAAATCGATTAATATATCACTAATTGAAAGGCGGATGATTACTGAGACACTTTCAAGATCAAGGGAGGGAGTGGTGTAGGTGATCTACAGCACAATAATCAGCCCATTGCTGCGATATGAAAGCAAACTGTCTTCATCGCATTTTGTCGTGAAGGTGATCTTGCTATAAACAGCCATAGATTATTCCATAGATTTGTATGACTATCGATAAAAGTATCGATAAATATCCGTAACCTTTGGTTCTACACAAAGTCCCTAATTTCCATGAACACTAGATATTACGGATAAGTTTGTTTTCAATTTGAAGTGATTTTACTTTCAATTAAAATCAAAAGGAGAATCAGTTTTTCTAGTCTTTCAATTATTAATAGGGTACTGATTAGTTCTAATTTTGTAAATAAATAAATAAATAAATAAATAAATAAATAAATAAATGTAAAACTTTTAGACAATCTTATCTAAAAATAAAACAAAATATGCTAGGTTCTTCAACAAAAAAATCTTCATAACATTTATTCTAAACTAAAATCGTTATTCTTATTATTATTCTAAATAACAATATTTTATTGAAAACAATTTTTATGCCTTCAGTGGCCTAAACTGACTACTTTAATTTCAATGGTAAATGATGCCTCAGGATATATTATAGTAGAGCTATTTCATGCACACCTGTTAAGATGGTGACGAGGTTTAATGAGTAGGTGTTTGTCAAAACTAATATTAAGCAAATATTTGTGGGTTTGTGATTTGTCCATTTATTAGTTGTATGTTCATATACCCATTGCATAGTGTTAACGTGTTGCGCCAACAGATAAAAATGTTGATATATATTAAGAACTTCGCATGCTTAAGAACTAAAGTTGTAAAAGGGTTTTTGCATTGATTGGGAAGACCTCTCTTAAGTCTCTTTTTAAAGTTTACACTAGAAGTGCACTGAGGTAACTACCGCAATGCATGTTAGGTCAATTTTGATGGTTTAGTTGGAGGGAATTCAAGATAATCATGCTCATCTTTAAATTTGGAGTTTAAATAAGATCCTAACAAAGGAGAATGGGCAGATCTGCCTCACCACTGTATAGCGATAAAATATATACCTATAGAAAGATCTCCTTAAATAGAACATATTTTATTATTACGACTCGTCTCAATTATTAGTCCGTTCGGAGTTTTATAATTCTAGATATGACTTATCTCGTTGACATCTTACTTCCCGGATGTATTAATTAATTACCATTTAATAATTATTTTCAGCAACAGTAAATATTATTTGCATTTATTATATGAAAATAATTATTATTTACTTGAAATTCATGATGGAGACAGTGACCCCTCAATAACTAAAAGTAAGAAAATAAAAAAACAAAAAACAAAATGTGGAATCGAAATCCTTAGGTAGCACTCAGGCTACCACAAAAGGAACAAGAAATAAATAAATAAATAAATAATATACCCTCTGATGTGTAAAAGAAAAGCAATTAATTGAAATAAATGATAATATTAATTATTAATTACGTATAATAATTATTATACAGAGCATTAAATACAGGCGGGGGGGGTGCTTGGATGTAGGTGGTTGGCTTCCCTGCCACCAACATTCACCCCAATCAATCAATCAAACCTTTAATAATTATTATACGTAATTAATAATTAATATTATCCCTTATTTCAAGTCAATAATAATTATTTACATGTAATAAATGAAAATAATATTTACTATTACTGAAAATAATTATTAAGTGATAATTAATTAATACATCCGGGAAGTAAGATGTCAACGAGATAAGTCATAGCTAGAATTATATAACTGCGAACGGACTAATAATTGAGACAGGTCGTAATAATAAAATATGTTTTACTTAGGAGATCTTTCTGTAGGTATATATCTTATCACTATACAGGGGCAACTTCCCATATATTTTTGTCCATTGTCCTTTGAAGGAATGATTTTATCTTATTATTTAAGTAAATGGTAATGGAATCAATGCAAGACATTCTTCAAATTAAGGAATTGTAAAAAGCATCAGAAAATAAAATATCTAACTTTATTTAGAAAGTTTGACCCTTAAATGAAATAGTTCATAGCATTAGAGTAGATAAGCAGAAATATAATCACTGTATCTCCATACATGCTCAATAAACAAAAATATACGATACATCAGAGCATTATATTTAGGCTATAAGAGGGCATACTTCTGAGGCCTTAAGAAAGGTGGATCTTAAAGAGGTACATAATCACCAAAACTATTTAGATCTAGGCAATAAGGTTAAACTGTTAAATATAAAAGTTTATGTAAATAAGTTCATTAATCTCTGAATTACTTAAGGGTATCGTATTCTTAGCTGTAGTCAAAATAAAATATTGAGTTAAAATTGTTCTAATTATCATTGCCTATTGTTAAACCTTGTTAGTTACGTGATGTATAGAATTAATGCTTTAAGAAATAGTGACATTATATTGTTTATGTTGTTAAATATTGTTTAAATTGCTTTTTGTTTTTTAGAAGTTATTGCTTTTGATGTTGGACGAAAAAAAAAAACGAAAAATCCGACACGATATGAATACAGTGATTATTTTTAAAAGCTAAATCATGATTATAAATAATATCAAAGGAACTGATAAGTGAGTAATGATTTAGTCATTACATTAAGTGCATTTAGTAAGGCTGTAGGAATTTAAAAAAAAAAAAGGAAGATGATATGAGATAAATGTTCAAGTGTTGATATCAGCAAATTAGTGTTAAAGCAAGTATTCAAATATACCGATATATATCCATAAGTATCATTATTGTGTGATGCACATGTAACTGTAAAGTTTCAAGTACGAAATTTCATTCAAAATTAGCGCAGTATTCTTTGAGATACTTAAGGGCAGAGTATATGGCCTTTATTGTAAACTGCCCATAAACAGGGACTTCACAAGCACCAAAAGCTAAACTGGGCTGAACAATAATATTTAACTCTCAAATATTAATTTGATATTGATTAGTGCATTACTCGATGAGTTACTTAAGAACACAGCATATAGCCATCACTGTGAAATGTTCATAAACAGAGGCTATAAACACCAAAATCTAACCTGGGCTGGAAAATAACTCCCAAAAAAAAATTTGATATTGATTAGTGCATTACTCGATGAGTTACTTAAGAACACATCATACGGCCCTTACTGTGAAATGTTAATGAACAGAAGCTATAAACACTAAAATATAATCAGGGCGGTTCAATAACATTCAACTCTCAATGTTGATAAGAGCATTTCTTTACTTGTGTTTTACTGTTTTGGCCCTTAAGTAAAGGGGCCGACATATTTTAAAATCTAATCAAATCTACATAATAATTGCTGCGAACATAAGTGAATTTGTTTATTGGAAAGCTTGAAGCGGGCATTACTGGGAACTGACTGCGCTTCAACTTGAATGATAAGTTGGCATCACTCAGTTGAAAATCGATCCTGGGAATAGTGACGATATCACCTCTGATGCTTTCCGAAAGAACTTCTGTCGTGATTAAATTGCGATGATACTCCTTAGCGACCAATCGTGTGCTATTATTTCGATTATTTTTGAGTCCTTTATATGCATTAAGATTGCGAAGGAGCCTCACAATTGATCCTTTCTTCAGGTTCAGCTGATGAGGTGACATGCCAGAAATAGTGAATGTGTGAAGAAACTCTGCAGGATAGTTTCGTTCATCACTTGGATCATCCGACACTACTACATCTGCGTTGCAGTAGATGTGAAACTTGCCGGGCAGCTTTCTGATCTCTTGCAATACACACAGAGGGATATACGCACAAACAGAATTGAAAAACTATATACAGTAAAACCTCGTTAAGTCGTCACCCGGATAAGTCGTCACTCCGTTTAAGTCGTCGTTTTCCTTTGGTCCCGACAAAGTCTCATAGACAATAATGTTAAATAACCCTCTTTTACTCGTCACCAAATTTAATTCTACTCCGGATAACTCGTCACCCTCAAAACTGCCGAAAAGCATCTTTATTCTCAATTTTGCCTGCTATCTTTTCAGCCCCGCCCCTTCACTCTAAGAAAGCCTAGCCTTTACGGGGAATTTTCCCGTGGGAAATTCACTTGGGAAATTACATACTTCTCGCCGCGACTCTTTGTCAAGCCGCTACTGAGTGTTTGTTTCTTGTTTTTCTTGGCCGATACTGACTTGTGAATGTGATTTCATTTCATAGCGAATAAGCTCCGCTATAAGGGCTATTTTTTAATCTTCCAATTTCGTGGTTTGATTACATTTGTAACATATCAGGGAAACGAAAACTTACCTCGTTATCTTTTAAAGAAAAAAAAGACAATTGCACTTTTTGAAAAATCAAATGTTTTGAAAACAGCTTTTGCCAAAGAACACCATATTCCCAGGACTACATTAAACGATATTCTTTCATCGAAACAAATAATTGAAGAAGCTGACTGCAAAGACAAACGAAAGAGAAGGAGGAAATCGAAGTTTGACAAGATCGAGGTTTTAGTTCGATGGCTAAAACATGCCAGATCGCAAAAAAAATATGCCGATTTCTGCCGTGATTCTCAAATAAAAAGCCATGGAAATTGCTAAAGAGTTGAACGTTGAAGATTTCGGCGGCAGCAATGGTTGGCTGGAACGTTTCAAAGACAGACATTGCCTTTTTTTTAAAACGATTAAAATGTGATAACTATAAAAAGTTTTTTTTTTTTTTTTGTTATTTATTTTCCACTCATTTATTTGCATGTATTGATTTCCGAAAATCTTGTTTTTCTCACCGAATCTACAGCAATTCTTGAAAATACTGTATTTTAGTTTGGTTTTTTTTTTTTCAAAAATTTTCCACTCCGTCTAAGTCGTCACTCCGCTTAAGTCGTCAAAAATGTTCGGTATCTTGAGTGACGACTTAACGAGGTTTTACTGTATATGAAAAATAAATTACTAGAATACGTTCAGGTATCCAACGCGAAATGGGAACTGGGCAAGCAGCACGGGGAAGGTCAGTTTTGAAGACTAGGGAAAGAGTATGGAGACTAAAATAATCATGCTCATAATTTAAGTTGCATCACATATAAACATCGTATCAAGTTTTAAAGAAAAAGTCAAGCCATTTTAACTTGATTAGACAAAGAAAGAAGAAAAATATTCAAGTGGCCTAGTAAGACTTCGCTTATCTCACTATCGCCTGCAATAGCCTTCTCCAATAGAGAGAAGAGGGAGTAGTCTTTTTTGAAAGATGTGGGAATTTAAAATTATCTTGCTTTTATTTTAATTGGCTCACAAGTAAGGAATGTATACAAATTTAATGGAAATCTATCCATTCTGTTTGGGAGTACAGCTGCAATATGAATAACAATTACCTAGTTTGGACAAGGATCCTCAGAATTTGGACTAACAATTTGTAAGTATTAACTGAACTCTTTCAGAAGGCCGATAAGTTACTAGCAAGAATATTGTATCATTTCAAGAATGTTGTTGCAGTCGCTTCAGCAGTCCAAAATAGTCCATAATATGAAAATAAGTCTTTTTATTTCACTTTGAATAAACATTACAATTTTTATACCAGCTTTACAAAAACATTCCAGTTGATGAAGAGATGCAAATTATACAATGCGATTCAAAATTCCCTGTACTAACATTAAAGGTAGATCAGGGATACAAAAACAAACCGTATTCATAGTGGAACGTCTGTTCGCAAACGCCATCCGAATGTGCAAAGGTACACTAAGGTTCAGAAATAAAAGACAACAAGTAAGGTAGACAATATGTTTATTAGCCCTTTGTTTACAATATGACTAAGGTATACGCTTACGGGTTCCCAGTAGATGCTCAAAGTTCCTTCCACCAACAGTAATACACGCCTCACAACGTCAATGTATGGATTGCCGAATTTATACAAAAATGCGAATTACAAGTCCTTTCGCGGACACATTCAGCTGCCACAGCGACTCTTGCGAGGCAATGGGGGTCTCGTAGACGATGCCTTTGAGGTAACCCCAGAGGAAGAAATCGATGCAGGACAACTCTCAGTGCCCAACTAATGTGCTGCCCTTTAGTATATTTGGGTGGCGTTTGCGGACATACGTTCCACTACGAATACAGTTTGTTTTTGAATTTCTGATCTCCCTTTAAAGTTTCTACAGTGAATTTTGAATTACTCTTCATAATATTTTCATTAATAAAGATTGAATCTCTTGTTCTTGAATTAACAAGAACTCTCATTTAAAAGGTAGTTAAATACTGCTGTTTATTTCTGTCAATTACTGACGTTTCTCTTCTAGCAGTTTTGACCTAAAGAAAAACTGTGATGATACAATATATCGGCAATACACTACCGATGTTCATGATGTTTAGCAGATAATTATGGAATACCGCAATAGATGTTAAAAAAAAAAAAAAAAGAAAAGATCAGTTTTTTTTTGGAAATTAATGTACAAAAAAAAAAAAAAAAAACCCTGCATTTTTACGCCCGTATCTGAGACGGAAAAAAACTGGATGAGTCGTTAGATCTCAGTAATTCAGATATCTTATTTTCTTAATACAGTATATAAAAATTTCTTTTGTTTGTTCCGTATGCGTTCCTAAACCATTCATCGATGAAACTTTGATGAGTTGTTGTGCGCACGCCCGCGAAGGTTTCTGAATTAGTAGAACCATTTTACAATATCTGGTGCGCGAGTCGTTTCAACAAATGAGTGTATTTCCGGTTTCAACGTTTGCAGTTTCCGGTGCGACTCGCATTTGCAATGACCATCAATAAAGCACAGGGACAACACATGAACAGTTGTTTGTGGCCTGCTCACGCGTCGGAAAACCTTCTGATTTATTCGTGTATGCATCAGACGGAAAAAACAAAAAATATCATGCATTCAAAAGCACTTCAATAAACAGAATTAAAACACAAACACTTTCTTTCTTTGAGTGGCATTGCAACGCATGCCGGATACAGCTAGTTTAGAATAAATTTAGGTATCTCGATAATCAATGTTTAGGAGGGGAAAAATTGGAAAAAAAAATGAAATGCTCTTGAAGAATAATCAAACCCAAAAGAAATTGATAAGATTTTAAAAATTAACGATGAGGACCCTTTTCGATTTCGAAGATCAGATCTTCAATCGCCGAATAAATCGTAAATCTAAAGGAAAACTCTTTAGGATAACGTACAAGATTTCAGCAGATTATGTTTTACATATATGAGCACGATATATCTGAGCAGGAGAGGCTGCACCGGTGACATTGTTCAAGGTGCAAAAGAAGAAAAATTAAATGAAATACTAAGAACCGCTTTGGAAATAGTTACAAATAGCTTTGTTTCATTAAATGCTGCAAATGCCACTTGCTATTTTTAGTTTTATGGGGCCAAAATCAGGGCTCGCATTAGCTAACTGGCTCGAGGAGAGGCATTCTTTTCTCATACAGGTACTAGACCATATAGATATTTCACTTGTCATTAGAATCGTTCTTTTTTTTTTCTTGTTTTAATTTTTTTCAAAAAAAATAAAAATAAAAATAAGTAAATAAATAAATAAAAATTAAAAAAAAATCGAAGATCGACAGATTCTTGAGGGATAATCCCTGAAAAGCCTAAATCAGGAAACCGAGAAAAATAGTTAAAACTTAAGATCTCAGAAACTAAACGAGCGTCGTGAATGACTTTTGGCACATATGTAAGGATCATCGAGGTAGAGATTTTTAAAATGAAAAAATATAAATCTAAAAAACTATAAATCAACTAAAAAATTAGTCGCCAAAAAAAACCTTTTTTTTTTTTTTTTCTTTCCAATGATAGGTCCGCTTTCCTGTAAATATTCTCAGTTTCGCTTCATTTTATCAACAACAGATGGCGCCACTAGTCCTTCTTGTATAAAGCCACTGTACTAAAGAGCGTGTAAATAAATATAAATAAATGTAAAAATATATACAAATAAATAAATATAAAAGATTTATTAAGTGTACCACTCGAAAAGAGTACAACATTGAAATAAAACTAAAATATATTTTAAAGAAGAATACAAGAAAACAGTATAATCTGAAAAGTGCTAAAATACAATGTTAGCCTGGAATTTTAAGAGACTTTACAGAATTTGTAAAATCTTGAAAATGCTCAGTTGAGGATTTTTGCATTAACATATTTGAGTAACATTTGATGTCTTGTAATGATAACTGCAGAATTAACAGAAGAAGGCTATTTTCATATTCGGTACATTCATAAATAACATGATGAATAGTTTCTTGTTTATCACAGGAACAGAATGCACTATTTGTAAGGTGAAATTTCGCTAGATATGCATTAAAGTTTCCATGGCCACTCAGAATTTGGGAGAGGGAAACTGACAATTCAGTGTAGGAATAACTAAGGGGTCGTACACGGTTGGTAAAAATGCCTTAGTCGTAAGACCCTTTGTTGAAATTATCCAATTATTTTTCCATTTTTCCAAAAGATACTCTTATTCTTTGTTTAAGAGTCAGCCTGGATAAAGGTAGAAAACTGACAATTCTGTGAATTGAGATTCACAGAAGCATGTTTGGCTGCTCTGTCTGCTGCTTCGTTTCCCCAGACCTCATTGTGTGCTTTGCCGTAGCAAAATCCGACTTGGTTTTGGTTATACTGTACCAGAGCTTGGATTTATTTTACCTTGTTATTAGTTTGTTATTTTTACCTTGTTGTTATTTTTACCTTGTTATTATTGTTACAATAATTGTTAACATAACAATTATTGTATGATTTTCATTTAGGCAGACAAAACGGATTTTGAGTCACTATAAACATTTACAGATATTTCCTTCTTGGAAGTTTTACCGCCCAAGTAACAGCTTTATAAATAGCTTCCAGTTCAGCCTGGAAGATGGATAATATATTTACAGTATAAATAAAAAAACATAAAAATTTTTGTACGTTCTTTGGCCGTACTTTCGTTAACAATTGTATTGATTTGTACGAAGTCAATAAGGAAATCCTTCTGTTTTCGTGAAAGAAGAAACTTCTTAGCTAAGACTAAACTGTTGTAATTACTAAGTCGAATGGTATATAGATCTTACAAGGGAAGTGCGTGACCTCGAACGCTGAGAACCGCATGAAAATGTGCTTAGAATATAAATCGCTCATGCCAAAAACAGTGGTATGAGTCATTCTCATGCAAAACTGCACGTCTTATCACGAGAGACATTTGAATGATCACCAATTGAAGGCCAAAGAGAGGAACTTAGGAAATGCGAAGAAAGAAAATATCGATATAATAGGACCAAAAGACACATATTTCAATGTTGTGAATATATTGCTATATTTCCCTCTGCTTAAAATAATTACGCTATCTGAACAACAAACTTTTCCTACTGGCCTGATAGTGTTCCACAGCTATTCAGTCTTCAAAGTACCACCGTCGGATGCAGCTAGCAGACAACAGCTCAGCTTTGCATGGGAATGACTCATACCACTGTTTTGGGGATGAGCGATTTGTATTCTAAGCACATTTTCGTGCGGTTCTCAGCGTTCGAGGTCACGCATATCCCTTGTTGGAAACATATTGAGAATAAAGCTACATTAAATTAATAAAAAAAAATACTCATTCACTTATGCTGAGGTTTTTGACCCATAGCTTCTTACCCACTAGTCAAACTTTCTACCAACATTAAAAGAGCTCTTTCTTATAATTGCCATCCTGTCTATAAAAATTTCAGCTTTGTATGACAAGTAGTTTTCAAGTTATTTTGATCATAGACGGACAGGCAATGGGAAAGGATATTTGTTTAGCCTCTATGTATATGTGTGTGTGTGTGTGTGTGTGTGTGTGTGTTTAGTGAGTGTGGGTGGCAGGGAAGCCGAGCACAACGACCGTTGATCTATTTTTTGATCCCTAGTTACGTCTTCAAGATATGTATCAAAATCAATATCTACCTCTAAAACTTCATCTTACTTCATCACGATATATAGTTTTGAAATATCGTGGTTATTGACTTCAGAAATTAAGGTATTTTGACAGTTTCAAAATTCTTCTTAAGTATTGTCCGATATATATCAAGATCAGTAGGGATCAACTTACACCATCTCTTATTTTCAGCTTTCTAGAATATTTAGTTTTCATTTTTGTAGATTTCAATGGTAATTGTTAAAGGATAAATGTTATCCTATTTAAAATTTTAAAACCAATAACTCTGTGTATATAATGTATGAATAATTTGAGCCATTAATATTAACTTTGTCTTAATAAAAAAGTTGTTTGTTTGTTTGTTTGTTGTTTATTTTATTTCAGTAAAACTAAGATAAATGATATGCCAATATTGAACTAACTTTTTTTTTTTTTTTTTAATTTTCACTAAATTCCTTTCATTGTAGAGGTTCAAATTTAACATAGTAAACATAAACAATTATTCAACTATTGCACAGATTACGCGCAATATTCTTAAGCCACCCCTCTCGATGCAGCTTTCAGATAAAAAAATACTCAGGCAAAATATACAGTACTAATAATTCGGAAACTTACAACGAATCAAACATATTAAAAATAAAATGTAAAAATTATTTGGATATGATGTTTAATTACTGGCAGAAGTAACTAGAAAAGTTGAAATACTTAGCACTGAAATCGTCTTTACAAGAGGAGATACACGAGGTAACTAGTCGAATGCTGCTTTATTTTTAATATCTATGGACTTTTTACGTAAATCCAGATCTAAGTAGGTCGGCACTAAGTAAATCGGGGACAATCTCTGCAGTAATCAACAGATTTTCTAACACATGAATTTTTCTTTCTTTTTTTAGATCTACTTTCCGTTGCATATTGCAAGGACCAGAGAGAACTAAATTTGATATTTGAAATCAAAATTTAATATTCAATATTTGAAATCTTTTTCAAAATTTTTCTTTGATAAAAATTGCCATAAAAAGCATTGGAAACTAAAGCAATCGATTTCTATCATTTTAGCTAAACCAGTAGTTTACACCTGATTGGATAAATTAAAAGTAATGGGATTTAGATAACAAGTAAAAATAATGCGAACTTATTTATTTATTTATTTATTTATTTATTTATAATTTTGTTTTTTTTCCAGAAACATAAAACATAAATGTAAGTTTTTCGTTTTATCGTTTTCAAGACAAAAATAATGTCTTGATTTGACAAAAAGAAATTTAAAGGAATAACATTTAAAAGAAAGTAGGTTTTCAATTCTTTAACGAACTTCTTGTTGAAAAGATATTTTTCAATATTCAATTCAGTTTACTTGTGACTGATACGTGAGTTATGCCTTGATAGATCATTACGGGAAGCAACATTAAATAAATGAATTGAAGATATTTTTGTTGGATTCACATTTGGGCTTCTTCCTAGAAGCAGTCAGTCACAAACATACAGAACGCTTCACCAAACCGGAAAAGCATATCCAAGCCAAGTGTATCCAAGTATTCAGCAACCTTGGATGATAGAAATGTTTGTACTTGCATTAAAAAAAAAAAATACTGTAGACGAGTTATGTACGTTTCATCAGAATTAATAGGATCTATTACTCATTTAGTATTAATTTCGAAATGTTTTTGATATATTCTAAGCAATTATGATTATATAGAGCTAAATTTCAATTCAAGCCACTTCAAAAAAAAAAAAAAGTACTGAAAGTGTTAATGATGCATTATGGGAAACATCTCATTTGGCGCACTTTAGGATATGACAAGTGCTTGCTTGCACTTCTGATAATAAAGAAGGACGAAAAAAAAAAAAGATATGATATTAATTTGATTTTATTAATTATCCGCGCTTTGATATTATTAAAATTAATTGGATTTAACCAACATACAGTCCGACGAATGATTCTTGATGATCGCGTTTGCGCGGGAATCACGAAAATCACGAGATTTGGCCATTAGCCTCTTCAGCAGGTCTCAAGGAATGTAGTATTGTGAATGTCTGTCACTAGGAAAATGCTGGAGAAAAAATGTTAAAGTTGGAATTTTACCTTCAGCGTAGAGATGATGGAGGCAGCGGCGAATAAGGCATCGGTCAAAATCGTCGACATCAGTAATAGGGCATGCTCATGGCCGCTTCTTTCCCGGAGTCGATAAGCCTTCTTTCTCGCCATTTTGTGAGAAGACATGGATAGAGGCTATTCTCGCGTCAATCACGTGAAATCGCGAAAATTCGGGATCGTCAAGAACGATCTGTCAGCCTATAAATAACGTGGATTTAATTAATTATTTCAGAAAAGGAAAATTTTCACTGTTCATCTACAGGATTTTACTTATAGAAGGTCCAAGTTAAGAAGCCGACCAAAAAAAAAAGATGAAAATACACAGAAAAAAAAAAGTCTAGTGGCCTTAATTTCATCCTTATTATTTATTTTAAATAGAAACGGAGACTTTCAGTTCCTGTCGTGTTTTCACAATTAAAAAAAAAATATGGAACAACATTCTCAGGAAAGTAGGCTTTTAGTTCTTGTAGGAGATTTTTTGTTTTCTTAAATGATGAAGTAGGTGAATAGTGTAATGAAGTTCAGGAAAGAAACTAATCCAAGATTAGGAAAATTAATTGTCTTGTTTCGTTACAGATAAATCTTCAATAATAAAACTAAAAATAACACTGGAAGTGAAACAAAAAATTCACAGTTAACAAGTTAATTTTAGAATAGACATTCGTGTTAATAGTTCTGTTTTGTTTTAAATATGGATCGAATCTGTGCCAAAATCAATAAAGACTTCATTTAATGAATGAAACTTTATCTGCCATTTAGGCTTTACTTTCTTAGGATAGGGAAGTGTTGAGTTGAGTATGGTGCACCAATCGTAAAGTTTACCGACTTGCGGAGGTCAAATAGATGTCAATTGACTGTATGTTCAAGTCCAGGTAAGTCACGATCTGTTTTTATTTCCTCTGGCCACACCCGAAAACTGAGAAGTCCCCTGGAGAGACTTCGCAAGAATTCTAGCGGCAATCTATATGGCAACGCGAAACCATCACAGTAAATTCCATATTTCGCCACAATACTTCCAATAAGAAGTATGGCAGTACTGTACGGTCGTCGAAATTATGCCACTACTAGAAAATTATAAGGGTGACTTAATTTTCTAACCTAAGAATCTAACTTAGATTATAAAACCTAGAATATATGAAGTTACTATTGATACATTCATCCATCTCAAACTTCAACGTTAGATTTTATTAGATGGACCGACTGACTACAAAATTATTTGAATTTGTTTTGGTTATTTGGATTTTATTTTAAACATTTCATTGAATTTTCTTTTTGTTGTAACTCTTTTTTTATTGTAACTCGCAAAAAGATTAGCAAAATAACGAAAAACCTTCTATATGAACATAAGTGCGGAAATGCTTTACTTAGGTATTACAGCATGATTAACATTTCAGTCTCTCTTAATCGCGTCTACTCTGGCCGTTGGATTGGTAGAGGAGGGTCAAAAGCTTGGCCTGCACACTCCCCGGACCTAAATCCTCTGGATTTTTTTTCTTCTCTAAGGCTACGCTGCACTGGTTCCCAATACATCGCTTGAAGGCATTCTGAATGGTTGTACAACGATTCAAGATACCCCTGGTATACTTGAGCGTGTCTGGCAATCCTCATGAGGACAGTGTGAGAGTCATGTATTGCTGCTTGTGGTGGCCACTTCGAACACTTCATCTGAAATGGCTAAAACATCTGAATAAGGCATTTCCGCTCTCATGTTCATATAGACTTTTTTGTTTATTTGGTTATGTTGCATCGGGCCTTCACGTTTGGCCAACCATTTCAAGACCACCCTGTATATGTACGGGACAATCTTCGTAAAACAAAAACTATTAGACGAGATGTAAAACGTCTTTTAAAGTAATCCACTCTGCAATTATACACTTCATCCTGCTATTATACACTTCACAAATATTCAATAGCTTTCTGGAAGACAATGTGTGATATCTGTCTCAGTGCTGCTGGGGTTGCCTCAATAATCCCTGCACGACTATTCAATCTACGTCTTCAGCTTGAAAACAGATGGTAGTCACAAGGGGCAAAATCTGGAGAGTACGCAGGGTGGGGTGGTTCCCATTTGGGCAACGTATTATGCAACCGTATCAAATGATGAGTGAGCATGTGTGTTGTCGTGTAGCAGAATCCAAGAATTCTTTTGGAAGAAATGTGATCTCTTATGACTTCACAAAAACAGTCTCAGTTGATAGACTATCGCTGTGGTATGTATTCATGGTGAATTATGCCACGACAGTCAAAGAATAAAAAAACAGAGCATCACCTTGGCTTTGCTTCATTCACAATGTACGTTTGTTGGTCAGTGCTTACCAGAAACAGCTACCCCCTCGATTGCCGTTTCGTCTGAGGATCGTGTAGGAAGCATCAGGTTTCATCGTCCGTAACAATTTAATTCAGTTGGATCTGCCCGTTGTCTGTCTGGATAATCAGCTCTCCATAGATCTCCATCCTGGTCATCTGTGAAACATTGAGACACAAAGTTTGAACAGACATGCCGCATCTACAGGTCTTGCTTGATGACCGCGAAGTACGCTGAATGCGAGATTTCTTGTGCTTCTGCCAGTTGTGTACAGGGCTGCTGCGGATTTTCATGGTTCGATACTCATACGTACTCAACCTTAGCTGTAGTTCTGACAGTAGGTCTGCCTGGTTTCACGTAGTCCTGCAGTGATCTCGCCCCTCGGAAAACTGCTTTTAACCATCCAAATACCTTACTTCTATTCAAAACACTCACTCGATAGGCCCTTCTTGAATCATCTTAAAGGTTTCGGTTGGGGAATACCCAAGAGTTGACAAATTTGATTGAAAGACCGAACCTCAAATACTGACATGCTTCTTTAACGACAGAAAACAACTTCAAACAATGCTTTAATGATTTTACGAAAACTGAAATCCACGTGTCGAACCGCGAAGCTTCCACACAGCTCTTGCGAATAGTAGTCGATTACTGTCAAGGAATGAGGTTGTGCTACTCTTCGTAATGAAAGTCTAATTTCATGTGATTAAAAAAAAAATCCAACTTCGTACCATTTTAATTTTAATAACAAATATTTGTTTTTCTTTTCCACCTCCTTCTTTAAATCCATTTTATTTTGTTATTATCCTATTTTCCTATAAAAGTCAGGCTCATAAATGAGCGGTGTGATCACAAATGATATTTAAACAGGTGAATAGATCATCTTGAAACTTGGTAGGCAATGTACGATCTAACTTTTATATATGAAAATAATTCTTTGTGGGTCCTTGTCAAACAATTTGAGAATGACAAGAATTCCCATAAAAGGAGCCAATTGGTCGATAAGCGAGGAGCTTGCGCCGGGAATATAGGATCGTTGTAAAATTATAAAATTATAAAAAATATGCAACAAATTTCAAATTTTATATCGGAAGCGCAGTGGTGCCTCAAAGGATAAACCAAACACATGCCTATGTATATATTATCATTTGTTTATTTGGTTATCTGCAGCTGTAGTGTCCAGGTAAGGGAGATGATGACGATGAAATAGAAGTTGTACCTTCAAGGGCGGAGGTCGTAAGTGAGAGTAGTCGTTAAGCAGATAGGTCGTAAAGTGAGGAGTATCTGTATTGCATTGCATGTATTTTCTAGAATTTAAACTCTTTTAATTTTTTTAGTTTTAATTTTTAGTTTACTTGAAGTAATTTCTTTATTTTTTTTTTTTGAGTAAATACAATGTTTTCGTTACATATGCGAGGCTTCCGGAGCGAAGCAACGGGTAACCGTCTAGTAGTTTTAGAATTTCAAAGATAATTTTGCTCAATGTAATTATACTTTTTTTCATTCAACTTTTATTTTGGAAAAATGCTGGATTCGATAATTAATCTATTTTAGATTAATTGCATACACTATTATTATTATTATCATTATTACATTTGGGCCAACACAAACACTACAGATCTTGAGCATTTAAAAAATTTATAAATTAAAGTATATAAACTGATTTTTTCATAGAAAATTTGAATAATTTATATAAAATAAATTATAATCTTCTTAAGTATGAAATTTTTATTTCCAAAATTAAACTAAACTATTATAAAATATTAGAAATAAAAAAATTCATATTAATGAAAATTATTATCTTAGACAAAATAATAAAATAAAATTATCTTTCCAATTTTTAATACTTATGGACCAAAAAAAATATTAATTTTAATATGGAAAGAATTATAAATGATATTATTACAAATATCTTTTTAGAAAATCAAAAAATTATTTTAAAAAATCTTAATTTAATGATATTATTGTAAAATGATATAAATTACTAAATGAAGAGGTTATCTTCTTAATGTATTTTCAAACATATATTTAAATTATTAATAAATGTATAAAATTATTTAATCAGGTTAAAATTTATAGAATACTGTTTTCTAGAATAATTTACTGTACTACATATAAATGGGTTATCATATATTTGTATATTTATTTTATTTTGTTTTATTTTTTTTTTATCATGTTACCGCACTTATACACTTGTAAGTTTGTGTATTATTTAATTTTATATTTTAGATGATTTAAAAAAAATCATAAATTTAATTTTCAGAACCCGGTAGGACAACTTATACTTTTAAATTGTTATAATTATAGTAAATTTCATAATGTATTATTATTGTGATTATTGTTATAACTGTTATTATCATAATTTCGATAATTCTTATTATTGATATCATTATTATTATTATTATTGTTATTTATATTGTAATTTCAATTGTAAAAAATAAGGTAAAAAATTGGATATTGGATAATATTGATTAATAATTTGTTAATTTTATGTTAATATGTTTTTGCTAATATATTTGTTTCAGTATGTTTGAGGATGATAAGTTGATTTTGTAAAATTTGTAGAATTTATTTAAATGTAATTTTCAATATAATTATTATGTATTATAATAAAATAACAGCACCTGTTGATAGGAATTTGAATTCCTAACGGGACTGAATTGTATAAATTTAATAAATGAATAAATAAAAAAATAAAAAATAAAAAATTTTGAATTTATTTGTTTTGAAATTATTTATATAAATTTCATAATATATTATTAGAATTATTGTTGTTATGACTATTATCATTATTGTCATGATAATTATTATTATTAATATTATTATAGTTATTGATTATTTATATTTTGAAATTACTATATTATAGTATATAAATATTTTCGAGAGCCCGTCTGATAGGATACTTAAATCCCTAACATGACTGTACTATATTTTCCTTTTGTAAAACAATAAAAAAAAAAAATATTATTATTATTTTTTTGATCTGGTTCGTTTTTACGATATTTGTTATGTTTTCCGTTTTTACTTATAATTGATAAGATTTTCTAGTTAATTAAAATTATTTCAGATTATTAATGATCTTTATTTATTTGTTGTTTTTCGTTTTTGCTATCAAATCTCGTGTTATCTTCTAAAAATATCGTTCATTTACCTTATTTTTAAATTGTTTATAAAATTTATCTTGCTCTATTATTAACTTAAATAATTTTGCCTTCATCCACTCTTTTTTTTTAAATGCAATAGGTACACTTCAGTTACCCTTTCACTTATTGTATTTTTTATGAATAATTTTTTTCATGTATTGTTGTTTGTAGTATTTTGATATTTCACTTTTTAATGCTATATTCTGAAATATTCCGGAGCAATTTTTCAGTATTCAGTTTAATAATGTTTATTATCTATAATCTAATGGAAATCTGCCAAATTCTGATTTAAAACTATTACATTCCTTTTAATAGCTTAAGATTATTTGAAATAAGCAAAGTAACCCTAATTTAAATTTTAATATGAGATATGAAGTGGGAGTTGTATATAAAATTACAATGTATTACTAGCAAGAAATTTTATGTAGATATGTCTCAACAATCGCTATTTAATCACATAAAACAGCATAAATCCAGCAATTCTTCAACGAAGGACATCTGATTGAAAATCATAATCATCAATGTTGTTGGGATGACGTTGAAATATTATCTAAAGATAATAATCGATTTAGATTAACAATGAAAGAAGATTTGTTATTATTAATCAATAAATTTATAAGTTGCTTACTTATCCAAAAACATGAAATTCCGATATTGACAGAAATGTTAATTTTTGAATTGTTGTAATTCTTTAAATAATGATAACTTGTCACATAGATTGTTTTAACTTACATTATTGTTCATTCTTGAAGATTGAAATTCTTATTTCTTATTCTTGTATTTGAAATGCCTTCTTTGAAAATGAAAAGTTGATTTCCGAAACATGTAAGATGTTATTAACATTGTATTTATCTTGAATTTATACTCGTGTTAAATGAATAAACCCATTTCATACATCATATTAAAACTAAGATTACATTTAGATAAATAATAAAAAAGAAAAAAGAAAGCTTTTCTATCAAACAAAAAAAAAATGTAATAATAATTTATACGTCATTATTATAGTAATCTAATAGAAGGGCAACTCCAATCTACTATATTGTCTCTACCTAAATCTCTCAATTTTAAACAACGAAAAAATTTACTTTGATATAGTAAGGACTAGAATGTTCTCTCCGAAATATGCTGGGATGCAGCTGCTACCTATCGGCCAATTCTGTAAACAGTGAAACACTGTTTTGATGTTATACTCCTAGATGGCGCTACAGTTCTGGAAGCTTCCATCTCCTATGCTAATTGCTGCTGTCCGATATTTCCTATTTTTTTTTTTTTTTAATTTGCTAATATAAGGATAATAGTATAGTTAGAGCATAAAACCTTCGTCTTTTAATATTAACAAGTTATGTAATGAAATACATTTATTTTATATTATAATATACATTTATTAATGTATATTATTAATAAACATACATTATAAATATACATAATTGTAAATATACATTACATTATTTTATTGTATTATAATAAAATATTGTATTATAATATACATTCTTTAGAACAATAACGATGTAATTTTCTTTTCCTTACAGACACATTAGAATAATTATAATAGTCTGGGTTATTTATTTTCAATTTGCTACAAATCCAATTTTACAGTTTTGTTATTAATATTTTAATACGACAGGATCTGAATTAAACAACTCATTAATTTTTTCTCTATTCCGAATTTCTCTTAAAGATAACAGTCTTCGGGAAGAAGAGTTCATTTTTTTTTTTTAAGTATTTATAGCCATTTCAATTAAACTAACAATCGGTTTACAAAATTGTGCAGAATTTTTAAATTCAACTGATAGAATTTTAAAAAATTAGACAAAGAGTACAGTAGCGTCAAAAGATGAAGGATCTTCAAAATCAGTTTTAGAATATGAACAACTGTATTTAAATTTCTCCCAAAAGGAACGGGGAAAATTACTTACCCTTTTTCATGTTCACCATTTGACGTAACCGCCACTAAGACTAGTACCACAGTATCAAGGTCTGGAAAAGTTCTGTGAAATTTTTTTTATCAATTTTTAATGTTTTTTTATTTTTTACTTGCCATAAAACAAGGTAAAAGTGTCGATTTTTTTTTTTAAGTAATTGTTATAACTGCTTATTCTGAACAGTTTTAATGATACTTTCATTAAAACAAATTCAATATAACGTAAAACGTAATTTACAATTTATTTTCGTAATATGTAATAATTATTAGGTCTTTTCTTGTTTTGTTTTTTTATAAAAAAATAAATAAATCAGTTACAAGTATTCACATATTCCGCTTAGTAAATTTTACACAAACAGATTCTTTCCTGAGGAAAGAAACATCTAATGTAACATCTTGTGCTGAGGCTAAGCGTAAATTCCGATACCAAGACAAACGTTTAAAGTAATCTGATTATTTTATTTCTTTCAATTTTAAAATAAGAATTTAGTATATCAGTTTTCTTCTCCAAGAATTAAAAAAAAAATGGACTTGATAAAGCCTTCACTGTTTTCTGAAGATTTTAATAATTCACCAATAATTTTCTGAAAAGTATTTTTGTTTATGATGAGTGCTAATTTTTTATTGTTCCTCAGGCCTTTCAAGCTTATCAGGATCTCTAATATTTTGTAATAAATGTATCCTCCAGACGGAAACAATCTAAACCCTTGAAATTAGATAAATAGTTAATTAACAACGTTTTATCCCTTACATCGTTAAATTCCTTCAACTGAAGTAAAGCCTTCAGATGAAGCGCAATTACAATCCAGCTCAGATTTATGACCATTGTTAATGGACCATTGTTAATTAACTAACAGTGACATTCATACGATTATTAAATAGGAAAAAAAAAAAGAGTAACAATAATTTTTAATTAGTACCATTCAGTGTTGGTTGAACCAATAGGAGGAAAGCAGGGATCAATGTCATTGTTACTCAACTAACAATAGTCTAGAAATCTGAGACGAAGTATGGAGTTCAAGTGTTGTATCTGTAAACAGTACAGCCAAAGAACGTGTAAGGAGTACGTTCCTTATACGTTCTTTGGTGCAGCCTTTCTTCAAAGCACTTCTAATAGGAATCGTAAATTCTTCATGTATCTCAGCAGAAACTGGTTTGAAGAAATCAGTACAGAAATTTTGCAAAAAAAAAAATTATTAGATTATTTAAATAATGGATAATTGTGCGCACTGACATGATACAAGTTTATTCTTGGTATTTTATTTGCTTTATTGAAATATTATTGTACTTAACTTACCTTAATTTTTTGAAGAGATAATTTTTATATCTGCAAACGTATTGTTTGTTTACTTTCTTTTTCGAACTCTGGATTCGAACTCTTTTAAACTCGTTTTGGGATAATAAAGCTTGAAAATTTATTTCATATGTATACTTACTTATTAAATACTATTTAAGAGTATTTAGCGTCATATAAGACGAAAGAGGTTTGTTTGTTTGTTTGTTTTTTTTTTGGGGGGGGGGGATTATTACATTGATAAAAAGTTCTACTTTCGGCGTATAAGAATGCACCCGTTTTTTTGAAAAAAAATTTTAGGGAAAAAAAGTGCATCTTATACGCCGGCAAATGCGGTATTTTCATGTACTTTGTATTACTGTACGTGTTGTCTAAATTCTTGTCTAAAGACCTGTCAATCAACAAAATGGGTAGTTTCATTCTTCAAAATGAGGGGTTGGAGTGGAAACCTACTCAACAGTTTTGCTGTTTGACGACGCGCTATATTATATTATCGTTATTGTTTCTGTTAATTCATGTTTGTTTTATTGTCTTTCATATTTTTAAGCAAATAATTATTTCTGATGATATTGGTCTACGCCCCGTAAAATGGAACGGTTTATTGCTGTGCAACGGACAACTGACAATTCTTTTGAGATGACAATCGATAGTACATTAAAATTTTATTTAAAATTTAGTTAAATATAAACTCCTTAACAAAAATAACCGGACGCCTTCTCATATCATAAGAAAATACAATGTGTAAATCATACAGTGTATATGACTATTACAATGTCCTGTTTCTCTTCGGATATATTAACTCTTGAACTTCGATCTCGTATTAAATATCGATATCCCAATTATACATAAAATTTTCAATAAATGTCACTGTCATAAGGGTAATTCTGTGAAGCTGTACATAAAGAAAGATGAATATTCCACAGCTGAAAGTCAACCGCAATCTTGTTACTCCAGTAAGGAACGAACTTATCTGCTACATCAAAATACCCATCATTAAGGGTAGGGTAAAGAAACCCAAGGCTTTTTTTTCGTTATTCGAGTCCTCAATAACTTAGTATATCTCAAGCACTATAGCAGATAAAAGTCTGAAATTTTGTAAAACATAAGTGAAGGCTTTGTAGTGAAAGGCTTCACCTTTCGTAGACGGTAGGTCGTCAAATATTTCGGGATAGAAATACAAGTTTCCTCCAAGTGCTGACGAAGATCGTCGAAACCACTACTTGGCTGAAGCAAGTAGTTGTTTATCATCAATTTGGATTTAAATTGTTACAGTAGTAGAACTTTTATGCAAATTTAACTGGTTGTTTTATGATACCTTATGGTTGTTTTGTGATTATGTATCCCTATTTGGTCATCTCTTTCCCCTCTCCTTTTTTTAGACCAAGAGATATTAGCAGAAAACCAGATTCGTGCTTGTAATTGATTCGGGTTTTTTTGTAGTTTCAATGGAAAGTGGAAAAAAGTGAACTTAGTCGAAACGGTTCGTGGATCAAAAAAAGCTTGAGAACTGATGCCTAGCGGTTAAAATGAAGTAGGGGTAGAAGGCCATCATGCATGAAGCACATTTGCCTAGAGGACGCTTGAATCACGTAGACCAAAATGGAATATTTTCAAATAAAATGCATACTTGCACTCCAAAACACTGAGGGTCTGCTAAGACCAAGGTATAGAAATGGTTGTAAAGCTTCGGATAGAAGCAATTTTGGATAGTGTACACTTAGTGAGTTTGTTTCTTTTCGACTGTGGAAAACGTCCTTTCCAAATTATCTTTCAATAAATACGTGTTTTCCTAAACCAGAGGTGTTAAACTAAAAATCTTTGATTGTTAATGATCTTACAAGTTAGAATATTAATTAGATTGTCATTTTAAGTTTTTCTCGCGGGCCAAAACTTAAGAAGAATTGTTCTAAGAGACAAAAGTTGTTCAATATTTATTTTGAGATTTGCAATGTAATTATTTTAGACAAGTATTTACATTGTTTGTCTCCCCTAAACAAATCTGAAAAAACTCCTTAATTAATAACTGGCCAATTGAATTCTTTTCCATGAATATGATAAATATTCTGTTTCTTGCTGCACAATTCTCCTTCTGTTTATCCATTCTCTCATCCTCACGCTCATATTTTGCATGCAATGAGAGAGATGTCAAGATTAGGAATATCTATGAGGGACAAACGAGCTACATAAGTTTATATGATGTGCTAAATGATGTCTCGTGCGAAAAAAAAAACGCTAAATATTCCGCTAATTAATTTTCGGCTTTACCCTCTCCTCGAGGGTTACCAATTGGCAGGAAACTTCCTTTTCTTTTCATATGCCTCAGCTTCAAGCTGTGTTCGGATATCTGCGCACCTATAGTAATTTAGATTACGTTATTATTATTATTATTATTATTATTATTATTATTAAAAATCTTGTTTAAAATTAAATAGCTCATTAAAAAGGAATAGATATCTCTCCATTACATTACATTATATTTAAAAATGCAAACATCATGAGCGTAATAAGGGTTAATATTATGGCAAACCTTTAGTTATCCCATATCTTATTCTGTATTTCTGCAATAAATAAATAATAATAAAAAAAAAAACTTAGCTTCGGACATTTTGCAACTATTGATACCAAGTTCTTATAAAACGTTCAGAAACGTATTTTCACTTTCCATCGTCATCTGTCAGTTATCTGTAATTCTGTCCTTCTGTCATTTTCTATTCCAGAACAAAAAGTTATAGAGAAAAAGTATAGACGCCAAATTGTTTCTAAATCGTAGAATCGTCGTTCTTAAAAAATGATTTCATTTTCATTTCTAAATCGAAGCAATATTAAGATAGGTAAAGGAAAACGGATAATTTATATATTCTTTATAGATTATTCATAAATAGTTTTTACGATAAATAGAAGTGATTTTGATTTCACAAAGTTATTCATTGATCAGTATTTTTTTCTTTTTTCATCTAAAAAGCTGATTTAAAAAAAAAAACAACTTATAGTTACATTAATTCTGAATTTCTATTCAAATTGTGTATTATATTTTTTTCTCCTACTTCTTCTATGGTAATCTTTTACTGGCAAATAACTCTGAAAGTGTTGCCTTATTCGACCACAGTGGCAAGTGAAAGTGAATTAGTGAAATTAGTGGAGATCACGAATTCTCAGAAATTTTCATTCTTTTCTTCTCTTTCCGGTGTCTGCTTTGTATTGAATCTACTCTTAAATAATTCATGAATCACTGAGAAAGTCTTCAGCTCCGTAAAGCCAATATTATTTCGCAGTTAGAACATGACATTTTGCGGAAAAATTTACTAAAGCTTAAAAATTAATTCCATTTCTTTCTGGTTATATCCTTGCCCAGTTATATGATCCAGAAGCCTTCTGAAGATTGATATAAAAACTGAAAACATTTTTGTACACTGAAATGATCAGTTGAAGTAATGGTTTTGTTTTACAGCTACAAATAGTACCGTAACATCGTTTCTGTAAACAATAGTAAACCGCTTTTATAGGCTGACAGACGGTTCTTGATGATCCCGAATTTTCGCGATTTCACGTGATTGATGCGAGAATAGCCTCTATCCATGTCTTCTCACAAAATGGCGAGAAAGAAGGCTTATCGACTCCGGGAAAGAAGCGATCACGAGCAAGCCCCTTTACTGATGTAGATGATTTTGACCGATGCCTTATTCGCCGCTGCATCCATCGTCTCTACGCTGAAGGTAAAAATCCAACTTTAACATTTTTTCTCTAGCATTTTCCTAGTGACAGATATTCAAAATACTACATTCCTTGAGACCTGCTGAAGAGGCTAATGGCCAGATCTCGCGTTTTTCGTTATTCTCGTGCAAACGTGATCATCAAGAACCATCTGTCGGCCTATAGTTTCGGTGGCTCTACATTGATTCCGATCATTGTTCCTTTGACCTATGCACCCAGACCTCGCTATTTACTAGTTTTCGTTCGCTCAAAGTAACCGCCAAAGAGCTTAAAACAGCTGTTCTAGGATGTTACTTAGTAAACACTTAGTCTCACCCTTTGATGTTTACAAATTTTACAATGCCAATTTATATTGACGTCTCTTGGAAAAAATTCTGTTGGCGCCCATGACGATTATCAAAATTCATTCTCGGGAAATGGATGGAGAAATGGAGCATTCAATAGACATTTTGATCTTTTGGCATTCGTATATCGCTCTTTTTACTTGCGAATAGCTACCGTATAATTCCGTCGTCTGTTTATGCTTTTTTCAATCGTACATTTAATGATACACCAGGTTTCTTCTTTCAAAACTTATGTAATTGCTTTGTCTGTCGTCCCTTATGTCTTCACTACATCCTTAACCTTACAGCACAGCGTTTCTCAAACTGTGGAGCTCGTTTTTGATAAATCGCGAAACGTTTTTGAAATGTAAAAATTTTACAATTGCTTGAAAATCATGAAAAAATGGGAAAATGAAAAAAACAAAAGAATAAAAGGAAAATATGAAGAAAGGAAAAAAAACAAAAAAACAAGCGCACTTTTCGCACGCGCCTCATTAAGAAAATTAGTTCTTTTTTCTAACGTATACAGTAATAATTTAAAGTAATAAAAAATTAATTTAAAAAAATACTCCTTCCTCTCATGTCCATTAAATTTAGAAGGATAGTTGTTTTAAAAAGTTTGTTGAAGGCTGTAAAATTTTGCAACAAATCTACTAATAAGCTTTTTAGTTGGATTAAGTAATTTACTCCGCGAATAAAAGAGCTTGTAACTTCTTTGATTTTCCTAATTCACATAAAAATTAAATATATATTAAATAATGAATTAATTAGTTAAGCTGGAACTGTAATAAAAATTAGACTTAACCATATTTAAATTAATAAAAAAAAAGGAAAACAATGAATTATGAATAAAATTGTCTCAAATGAGAGTGGGTCTGCAGTTTTATAGCCCACAGCCATTTCCCACACACCCTTCCCTTCTTCTTGAGCTGCCTGTATTATTAATTCAAGAAATGCCGTTTGCGGTCTAGTGAAGAGCCTCAGAAATCTATTGTTGTATTAAAACCCTTCTATTGAAGCACGTCCTACTGATCATCAAATTCAAAACTCCATAAATATTTTAAATGTATCACTTGGTCTTTAAATGTATCATTAACAAATAGTAAATGAAAAGAATCATAAGTAAATAAAGAAAAAAGGAATTACTTAGAACAATGCCGTAACTCTGAATATGAGCATTAGGTTAATCTTTTCTGATTAAACAAAGATAGGTCTTTTTGTATGTACATTAAATGAACAATTTCTTACCATAACGCATCCTTCTAAGGGATTAAAGTGGCAACAGTGCGTTAAATTGGTTGTTTATTTATTATTTATTTTGGAATTTCTATTTATTCAATTCTTTACTTGATAAAGGTCTAACTTCGAAAATCTGCTTAAAGCGATGATTCGTGGAGCTACTTTTCGTACTACAGTGAAAACTCGATTAACCGTCACTCTCTGTTGTCGTCATCGTTCGCAAAACCTACTTCTCCGTAAAATACGGGACATTGCCGCGAAAAAAAAGCTCGAGCCTCGAAGAAACAGAAGAAAATGACTGATTACAGCTTTAACATATAAACCTTATCTAAAACTGTTTTATGTTTTTATTATTATTATTATTTGTTTGGTGTTTGACGATATCTATTTGTTACCGATAGATTTTTCTTTGTATTCATTTATTGTTTGTCTTTCGTCCCAAACCAGCCTTCAAATTTCGTTATTGTATATGTTTATTGCGAAATTTCTGTTATCCGTCTATTCGGTTAACCATCACAGTCCCGGTGCCGACGATGACGGTTAATCGAGTTTTCATTGTATTTTTCAATTGTGTTTTTACCCAATCCCGCTCCTCAGCTATAACAATAATATAATGGATCATTTAGATTAGGCGATATTTGACCTGGAGTAAGAAAACAGAGTGCGTGAAAAAAAAAAAAAAAATCAGATATATATCTTAGCTTACTACTTAATTTTTATACGATCGAAAATAAAAATATGTATTTGTAAAATTAAAACTTATTATTTAATTATAAAAAATATTAAACTTTAACTGCATTAAACTGTGAGATATGATATTGATGTAAATTATGTAATTTATTTAGATGCTTGCCCTTTGCCCTTGAATTTTATTTGTATCGATAGGTAAATTGAATACTTTGAATTATAGACCAATTCAACTAAATGCAGAACCTAGACGCAGTGTTTCCCAACCTTTTTTGTGCTGTGCCCCACCTAAAGTATCTAAAGTATGGTATTCCCACCGAATTAGATATAACTTCAAAAAGAAAAAAAATAATAATAAAAAAAAAAGAAAACAACTTTTTTAACTTTCACAACCAAAAAAAAAACAACATTGCTCCATTTTCGAATTACCCCCCTCAACAATCGAATTGTCCCCCTGTGGGGCGTGCGCCCCACGTTGGGAAACAGGGACCTAGAGGGTACATAAAAAAAAATCGAACTTTAGTAAATTTCCTTATTACTGCTCAATTTGTTTTAACTTCGATTCCATTCGTGTCGTTGTGGAAAACAAAATATAAGTGTCCTTTATCTATGGAATGTTGCAAGGGAAACATCACGAAAACATATCATCTCTTCCATCGTAAACCAAAGTTTATGTAGATCTAAGGCCGTGGAGATGTCGAAATTTGGGGGTTGAATGCTCGGAATCACAAACTGCATAAACAAAACGGCGACAGATTGTCACCTGAGGAGTTTTCAACATTCCAGAATTATCTGAAAAGTCTAATTCCTATAATAATCATTTTTTGATATTGTTGAGTCATTAAACCATTAAAAGTTAGCACTGAAAGACTAAATGTTGTAATTTAGAAATTTATAAAATGTAGATATTTAGAAATTTATCAATTAGCTAGCAGTGTTAATAATGCTTTTTCTTAGTTAATATTATAATATTGATAAGTTAATCAAAATTTAGAATTTATGTATCTTCATATATTTAAAATAGGTAACAATATTCTTATACATATATAAAGAATAAATACAATACTACAGACATATGTAAGAATATTTAAGAAACAATATACAAGGTTCTATATTGCCAAGTCAAGTACTAACAGCAGGACTAAACAAAAAAACAAACAAAAAATTTAACTGAAATACTTTTTCAGTTTCTCCCGAGCAAACCAAGGTTAATCTATTTTCTAATAAAATGTATGAAGAAAAGGAGTAAAATAAAGAACTTTTTAAAAAATTACCTAATTAATGTTAATATGCCTTTAATAATTATGTTATTACAATTAGCTAATTAAGATATTTTAAGTAGTTTCTATAGCGATAAGTTCAAAGATTAATGAATTAGAATAAATAAAATGTATGAAACTCCTCTGACTTTGTGTTCCAATCGCTTAATCTCTGCAGCGTCTACCATTGCAACTATACAACTTTAGCGTGGACTTCTTCCGAGATACTCTTTTATAAAAATTCGTGGAGAGCAGTTCCTACGCAGTATTCTTTCTCAGATAGGTTGAGACATCTTCAATTGACTATCTGTAAAACGTCGGTCTGGTTTGAGCAGTCTGAAGGGCTTTCCTTGACGGTAAGAACTGTACTTTCCGCCACAGCTTTGTCTACGATTATCAATCGAATTGTTATATACCAGTCCCTGGATGGTTAGATTCGAAACACCAGCAAACTTCGCCCATCCTTTAAGCCTTTCTTCAAAGCCCATTCTTTAAGCCTTATCATGCAAGACATCCTTACACCACTCAGTAACGTTTTTTTACAACAGGAACAATGTATTCTGGTGAGAACGACGGAAGTTAAAATCTTATCACCAATCTATCGAGAGAGATGTATACTACAGATAGGCCATCAGTTGTTGTGTCAAGTTTCGTATAGCCTTTATGGAGGTGGGTAAATTTTGATCGCTTTATGTTAACTGACAAGTTATTTTCTTGATTTTATTGTAGTATCTTAAGTTTGGTATAGATCAATACAATATACTGATTTCGAATCCACAAAACTAAATAATAACTCACACTCCTATTAACATCGCCCATAGGCCTTCACTTCAAAACCAGTCTTAAAACTTAAATTTCTAATAAAATTCGGAAACACATATTTTTATAACTACTACTATACATATGCACTACTATAAGAGTAACTTTTTCTATTTTTCTTCGTATACAGATCAACTGAAGAAAGAACTTAAATTAGTATTGCATTCTTTTGTAATAGTTAATTCTTAAAAAAAAAGATTATGTCCAAGTTTTTGAGAAGTTTTCTCCATTAAATCAATCCATTTCACTTTTGTTCTGATGCAACTGTCTGAGCTCGCTTCCACAAAATTCAGATGAAATTACTTCCGAATTTGGACAAATTTACTCTGCAACACAGTTCTCAGTTAAATCGCATGACTTTACAAAATATCCATTATTATACTGATATAAGTATACATTTAATATACTGAGTTTCCTTAGTAATACAGAGGGCGTCCCAATTATATTCGTATCATGAGGTCACTGCTTAACGAAGTAGCCTATCAGAAAACTTACACAAGAATTGTATGTCCAGAACTTTATTACTTCGCGATGACTACGGTCGCTTACATTTTCTCTACTTTCGTGGTTAGAAAGTTGAAGAGGGTATTCCCTTTCTTCTCCGAATTCACCATTAGGAACAACAAACAATTTGTTAGGTAACATTAGGAAATTTCAGCATCTTGACGGACATGAATTTATTTCGTTTGATATAACACCGCTTTATATATAAGCATCTTTAAAGACGTGCTGGTACACCTTGAATATACAGTAAATATCATAGTTTGGAGATTCAAGAGTTAGAGGTATGGTTAATTTGGACGAATTTAACCGTCTTCTCACATATTGATAAAAATGCAACTTTCCCAATTTGACGATTGAATCTACCAACAACATAGGGATCTATGGGTTTATCTTCATCGGCAATTCTCACGGATATTGTTATGAACATTAAAGGCAATATCTAGGCCTGTCGTCAATAATAATGTCAAGTTTTTGTATAGATATGTCGACGACCTATTCTTGGTTAAAAAAGGGTTCGGCCAATGATGTTAATCGGTTATTTCACACCTCGCAAGAAGACACGTGGTTCACCTTTGCAACTGAAATTGATGGGCGCTTGTCGTTTCTAGATGTTTTGGCTATCAGAGAACGTAATGAGGTTTCCACTTCTTTATTTCGCAAGGATTCGTATTCAGGAATCACATTGCACTTCAGTTCCAATGTTCCATTTGTTTCAAAAGAAATATTATCTCTATGGCTATTTATAGAGCGTTCAACGTATGCTCCAACACCACTTTGTTTGAAAACGAAATATCCATTCTTACTAAGGTTCTCCTATTGATGATAACCCCTTACGTTTTGTTCAAAGGAATTTCGCATATACTTTGAAACAAATATGTAATTTAGGTTCGAAAAAATTCTACAGGTTCTTTAAAAATCAATCAGCTGTCGTTCATCTTTCATCTGTAGAGTTTTTACACGATTAAATATCTTTTTATGGGATTGGTTTTACGACCAGAGCTTCACAAATTTTTCAACGCTTTTTACACGCAATATTGACAAGAATAGCGTATCTACGTTTGACAGGTGTAATGGACCGTTTAAGTGTGTCGTCACAACCTAAGTCACAGTTCAAAGAGTCCATTGCTACGGTCTTTAATGTTGCTAGGGTTTTAACGTAGCGAACAGTTACGGCCGAGCTGGTGTTTATCGTGGTTTTTCTTTGAGAAAAAGACAAACAAAAATATTTAAAAATACGAGTATGTCAGAAAGCATTTTTAAGACTTCAAAAAAGCCCAGATCAGTTTTTTTCTCCCTTATTTTTGAGAATTTGAGGAGAAACATTAAGACGAAAAAAAGCTATATTTTTGGATATTTTTAAGGTTCCAACTGCCAAAGGCCACATTGCACCCGATGTCGAGAGCTTGAAACTAACTGATTGTTTCGTTTCAAAAATGGTTCTCTGTTAAACTTATATTATTGAGTTTGTTATGTTTGTTTTGTTTTTTTCCATATTAAAACAAGGACCAAAAGATGCTGTTACTCAATCAGATCGTCAGTTAATTCTCGCATTGTCAAACTTATTTGTTTATTTATAATAAATTTAATGATTGTTTTAGACGTTAATCGTGTTAGCTGAAACTAGAGTATAGTTAGGCAGTCATTCATTCCTTTGTTGCACGTGTTTTTCGTTCTCTCGAGGGAGAAAATGTTTCAAAAAGGCTTTTTAACATTTTTTTTAAGAGAGAGATGTATGATTAGGAGATTGGAATCTTATTTTTTTTTCCCATCCGATTACTTTTTATAATGCAAGGCAATTTCGAGTTTCCTATCCAAAATTTGAGGATTATGAAATAATTTTTACAAGAGCTTAATTTAAGTCCTATCCGACAATTGTTTTTTATCCCTAATTATTTAAGTCCATCATGGGTTAGTTTTATTTTCCAATTTAACCTACCCCAGTATAAGTTCTAGAAAGCAATGATCTTCAGTGAGACGAATTTTCAACGATTAACAGAAGATCAACCAACATGACCTAACATCTTTGCTTCTTGCGAC
>JAFIDM010034462.1:18531-38659 GCA_023159025.1 Thereuonema tuberculata | reverse complement strand
ATCTAATTAAAAGTAAGAAACTTTCTCGGACAAATGGATGATTCAAAAAATATTTTTTTTTCTTTTTTTTTTTTATTTTTATTTAATGTTTATCAGACCTATTTAGGTGTACTTCTTACCTGTGCATCTGTAATATAGGTTCTGAGAGTTTAATCTAAGGATAATTTGTCACCCAAAAAGAAAAACGAAATACCAACCATATCTAAAGTTTAATTTATCTAAAGAATAATTATTATTTTTGACTCATAACGCCGAAAGGCATTTCAAACTCACCTTTGTATAATCTAAATACTGCGCTAAGTTGTGAACGAAGCTTCTACGGCAAAAATGGTTTTGAGTTTCAAAATCAGCGTAAAAAACTGAGTAAGTATAACAAATTTCATTAAAATCGGTGCAGTGGTAACAAAATTATTTGGTTTTGAACGTATGTTTTCAGTTGTCTAGGTCAGTTTCCAAGGATAAAATTTCATGGAAACAACATGGAATGACACAATGAACTAATATTTTCATCCAATTTCAGTACCCTTGATTCAATGGTACCATTGAGAACCCTTGGATCTATCTTAATAGCTTAATTATATCGAGTTACGGACAGACAGACAGACGAACTTAGTCAATTATATAAGTTGATTACGATCATTCCATTGTTTTGTAATAGGTGAAGATTAATATAAACAATACTTCCATTTCCTTATTATTGATTAATGAAAAAATTGTTTTCCGAAGATCAATGTAAATACACCTCAATTATTACATTTGTTAAATGAAAGATTAAATGATCCTTTCAAAATTTATTACACATCTTAAAAAAAAAAAAAAAAAAAAAAAAATTTTTATTTTTGTTTATTTTCCGATGCATAGGAAAAGAAAGCATAATAAAAAAAATCCATTTTATTATTTTTTTTTTTAATTTATGATCTAAACTGCTCTGTCTAATAAAAATTGTATAATCATTTTTGAATTTCATTTTCGTTTATGCTTACGAGATTATTACAAATAAAATGTTCTAAGGCTTGTTTCACAGCCAACGAAGCGAATGAAACATGTCCGATCATGAACAATATCGAAGACATGAAATCCCTCTGCCGACTCCTAAAAAGCCGATTAAAATCTCGAGATTTGGTATATTTTAGGAAATTCAGTCTATCAACCAAAATAAAGAAATCTCCACTTCGTCTGAAGAACCACACACACACACACACACAAAGTAAATAAATAAATTAATTAATAAAAATACTGTCCGTTTTTGTTTACGAGAACCTTCAGCGCTTTTACGCATGCGTCAGGTCTCCTTCGATTTCATCAAAATAGGGGTGAGGAGAAATAAAGAGGGGATGTTTACTTTTTATCTGTGTTAGCTTACTAGTAGCTGCGTTCTATTTGCGCTTTTCGGGAAAGAATTTATGGAAAGAATAAATACTATTGCAAAAATACTCCTCCGTCATTTTTTTTCTTAAAAACGAAAATGTCCAAAAGAATTTCTTAGAAAAGTGCCCATCTGCGGAGTAAAATCGTCCGCCAGTGTGGGTCTGTCTTTCGAAAACGAACAGTAAATGAATTATTAAAATAAAAACAAACAATTTATTAATAAATAAATTAACAAAAATAAATAAATTATTAAAAATAAAAATAAATAAATTATTAAAAATAATAAATAAAGTAATAAACAAATAAATTATTAAAAATAATAAATAAACTAATAAAAAAATAAAAAGAAAAAAAAGAAAAGAAATTATTTATTTTAATTTTAATTAATTTAATTCATACAAAAAATAAAAAGAATAAAGAAATATTATTGCTAAAAATAAAAAAAATTAATAAAAATAAAATAAATATATTAATAAAAATAAAAAAATGAAATGAAAGCATATGGCGTGTTTCACAAAAGCAAAAATGCCCGACCAATGAAAAATAATATTTTGTAGCTGTTTCACAGGACAATGAATTTCTCTGCACATTATTCGCCGAAAGATTTGCAGTGATCAATTCGAATGGACGTTCAATGATGTCACATGATACGAAATTTCAAAGAGCTTTTTCCACTCCCAGAATCCATAGCGACACATATCATCAACAATAAAAATCCAATTTTCAAACCTAACAATATTCTCTGGCAAATTCTAATGCATTAAATGAAAAGCTTTAACATTGTTTCTTATCAAAGCATAATTTTGCTGCAATTATAATAAATTTGTAATAGCTCCTCATTCACTTGAAGTGGAGCGAAAATTCAAAACCGCCATGTTTAATTTTGAGGTGACCGATTACGACAATCAATCGATCGACTAATACGATTTTGAAATGATTGCTCAAATCTTCATGCCCAACGACACTTAAGTATCATCCCGTTTCCGATTGTGAACCTGATTTCCACCTGAAGCTGCCTTTCGGAGATTTTTTATGAACCGGAAAAATGATTTCAGGTTTTCGATATTGTTCATTGGTCGGACAGGTTTCGTCGCATTTTCGTTGGCTGTGAAACATGTTTAAAGCTGATCAACAAGGCAATTAGCGAAATATAATGCCGAATACGAGAATGCAAAAGAAATTATTTAGTAATTACCTAATGAGCATTTTTTAAGTTCTTCGCGATGTGGTATGAAAACCTTTCATCAAAATTTTCGTCTACAAAACATTAAAAATGATTTATCAAAAATTGTTAAAGATCCACTGATCAATTAAAAGCTATACGTTTGCTTGAATAGGCTGAGTTTCATACAAAATTATTTAAACTTTAATGAGTTGAAAAGAAATATTTTGAGAATCCCACATTTACAGAAACTGACATTTTTGGCCCTCGTGTATGGCAATATTACTTATTTTTTTTGTTGTTGTTGTTTTTTTTTTTCCCTCGTTAAATTGCCAGGTTCAATGATGTTGTCTTCGAGTTAACCTTGCATTTAATTACAGTTCGTACTTGCAGAAAAGCTTAAAATGAATTAATTTGCTATTTAGCCAATTAGTAATTACACAAATACGAAATTACATGTAATGTAATGTGGTGAGCGTGGGTGGCTTGACAGCCGAGCACCGCGACCTCAAAGATCTATTGTGCTATCCCACGGAAATAAGGACAGACTGAGAGAAAGACTGAGAAAGGATGATGTGAGAAATGCAGGGGAAACGGGAGAACCCCGGGAAAACCTGCCCAGCGCGGATCGCCACCATCAACGAAACTCACATGAGAACCGAACCTCGGTACTCAGAGGTGAAAGACCAGTGTCTTAGCGACAACGCCAACCACTCGGCCTACGAAATTACATATTTTAAGGTTTTTTTTTTGTTTTTGTTTTTTCAATTCTTATATAAAACAGAATTATCTACAAAAATGCCTCCAAAGTGATTTATCAATAAAATCCTGTCTTTGTAATAACATTGACAACTCAAAGATTTGCTTTTAATTACTATTTGACTGAAATATACTATTTAAAATATGACAAGAAACGAAAAAACAAGAAGAAATGTCGTTAAGCTAATCTCAAAAAACACCGCCTATGGAAGCTTTCCTGCATAACTCATCCAGTATTACAGAGAAGTCACCTTCTGTTGGTCAACAAGGAATCACATTTGACATCAATTTACATGTCAGTAGAGGTAAACTTTACCTAAATAATAGACATCACCTCTCACTAATACGTAATATATAAAACTAGATAGCAATACTGAACTATGTACAATTTAAGACAAGAGTATTATGTGATGATAAATCTTGAATACTAAAATTTATATACAGTATTTAATATTTAAATTGCACTTATCAAAAGGAAATGACATCTTGAACTGAAACGTAATGAATATAAAAACCATGATTTTCTTTTTTCTGAAGCCAGTAATTTATAAACTGCTCCGGCAGATGGCGGTATACGACATATGAACTGCCAGTTGTTGGCTTTATCTATAGTTATTTATAATAAACTCAGTTTTGTATTTTGTATAACAAAATACAAAAATTATCTACGAAGTTGTTTCCATTTTAAAATTAAGAATTATAGGAAAGAATAAATATTAATATTTTTTTCTTGAAAAATAATAATATGAAATAGTCAAGACAAGAGAAAGATACAGATTCTGGAGAAATTGTTTAAAATTAAGCCCGTTTTAAACGAGGTATTTACCTAATATTTGGATTAAGAATCACTGAAATAAGTACTTCAGAATCCTTAAGTCTAATTATACTGTTTAATCTTACTTTTAAAAACCCACAAATACAGCAGCATTAGAATCCATTCGATTAACAACACTTTAGTTGTATAGCAAAAACGCTCTGTAGAATACTGATTTTTCATTACAGCACAATGAAATTTCATCATTATTACGAAATAGACACAACAGGAAAATTATTTTGATTTGTGCCGTAGTATTTATTGCCAAATTTAACTGTTACTGAATAGTAGAAAAAAATGATTTAAACAATTCCGTCGTTACAATAGGCCTATTTCAGTAATAATAATATTTTTTTCCCTTGAATCTATTTTATTAAATTAGATACATTTCTTAATAGTCATAATCCATCTTGGTTCTTAGTTTTCTGCTGTGGATAAGCTAAAAATTTTAAAAATATCATTCTTTTAATTAAAATCAGGCAACCGAATGAACAGATTAAATTTACAAATCCTACTAATAACCTAACTAACCGTTGCAACCTCGTTTTCAAAGTGCACCAACATTCTGAAGCCTAACATTGACAGTGGCGCCACCAGTGATCACTACAAGAAATGACTGTTGGCGCCGCTTCCATTATTAATGTTTTTAAGTGCCAGATGTTATTTTCAATGTCGATTTAGTAACGGCCCGAATAATCAGACACAACGATGAGGAAAAATCGACTTGGAGTGGCAGCAAAGGAGTTTTTTTTGTGCAATGTTGTTTTTTTTTTGGCAAAGAGCCGTTTCAAATCACCTTGTGTATTGGAATGACGACAAAATTTTCCTGAACGGAAGCAGAAGTTGTTGTCACTCGATTTTCTGCAAATCAACAAAGCACACGCTCACAAGTTACCACGAAGAGCAGGTGATTTCCCAACAGACAAACTGACTTATTGGACTGGATCAACAAATCTCGTTTGCAACGAATTTTGGCGTGAAGAAATGAATTATCAAATACTGTTGTTATTCAATGTTAACATGGTTTAATTAAAAGTTTTAAAGGATCGCTACTTTAAAGACGACGAAAACATTAGAATGCCAAGAAATAAATGAAAACAAACGTGAAACAAGTTAAATTTCTTTAAAATGTAGTTTTTTTTTATTTTTCTTTGAAGTCAAGAAAATCATTTTACAAAATGAAAATAACATCGTCGCAATTTATTACTGTAACCGCCAAAAAGAATGTATTTAAAGTAAAAGAATGTATTTAGAGTAAAGTGGGGCAATTCCGATCATTGAGGTAATTCCGATCAGGGCCGAACTCCAAAATGAGCAGCGCTGTAATTGCCTATATTGTACAGATCTCTAGACATCTCAGACATATTCAAATAGACTTTAACCGGAAATAACAAGTGCTGTTAAACAAACGTTTTTTTTGTTTAGCTGAACTTTTCTTGTAAGAAAGCTCGATCTTATATTGTTAGCTTTGTTAGTTAATTCCACCAATCTTAGTAGCATGTAACAATATGGAATGTAGTGTAGAGACAGAACTACTTTCAGAGTTAAACATCTAACCCTAATAAATAGGCGCGATTTAGTTTAAAATGGCATTTCAAAGTAATTCAATCACTATTGAATATAGCGTCTTTAATTCTGATAAGATGCCACGCCCTCCTACTCTGAACTACAGTCTCACCTTTTGAGATGTGATACCTGCTAGTTCAGAAGGCCTTCGTGTTCCTTTCAAGAACTGTCCTAATACTAAAAATAAGAAATGAAACAGACCCCAAACACTAGAAAACAAGAAAATTGATTCCGAAATTCTCTCAGTAAATATTTGTAACGATGACGAATGTGACGATTTTGAGGAGACAATGTGCAACAATAACGACCTTTGTATTATTTGTGGGGATGATGGACAGGACAAAGAACTATAGGTACACAGTGTGCTCAGAATGGTCTCTCTATGATTCACCTACCAACGAACATTTAAAATTATTGAGGAAAATAAATGTTAATATTTTGAGGAAAATTCATTTTGTTTCTTCTTTTTTTTTTATATATATATAGTTTAAAATAAATGATCGGAGTTACCCATAAGTTGGGTGAATTCTGATCAAATGCAGGGTGAATAAAAACAATTACTGTATCTTCAGTTAACCCAGTTGTCATTTCCAGTTTTTTAATGTATAAACTTGTACTACAAAGATAAGTAAAAATATATTAATTTTATTCTATTTCTTAGCATGAAGCTTTTTTTCTTTTGTGACAATTCTTGCTTAAGTTATCGGAATTCCCCCAGTTTGCTCTTCAGTAATTCCGAATAGTCCACAAATGAATGGTTAAGCTCACAAATGACCTTAAATAAAATCAAAAACGAAGATACAGGATTTATTAAAATTCACTTTTTGGTATTAGCTGTTATTGAGAGTTAACAAGGGGAATTTTTGTCAATTTCACAAGCGAATTTCTCGATGCAGAAATTTTTCAGATATAAAAGAAAGATAGTATCTTGTCCTTAAATATCTATGCTAAGTTTCATGAAGATCTGTTGTCTGGTTCAAAAGTTTGAGGTGAGAGGGAGACGTAGTCAATACATACACAATGATTTTATGAACTCAACATATAGAAATCAGAATATATTTACTAATTTGACATTATCTTATTAGTTAAAAAATGAAACCTTATAATAATCGAAGGAAAACTAAAACCTAAAAATATTTGAAGGGGGAAAAAAAAACTACTGCAAATTTCTGTAGTTATTTTTATTATTTCCAACTAAGCCGAAATGATCAAAATATCAGATGTAATGATCATATTATATGTTATGTAAAATGTTAATGAAGATTACGCTGTTGTCGCAAAATAACCAATTAAACTCATTTCATCGTTATTCACTGAAGCATACATGATTTCCAATAATGATATGCGGGTGGTTAAATTTTGCGCCAATTAAGCTCAAATTGGCTAAAATCATCAAACAGAAAACTATGCGATTGATTATAGAATACAATTTTAAAACGTTTATTTCATTATTTTATTTGATTGTTTCTTATTTCGTTTCTATACAGAAGCAGAAACTTTGAGGAAAAAAAAATATGAAAAATGAAGACACGTAACAACAGAAGTTATTTAAATTAAAAGTTAAAATTGTTTCGATTTTCAAGAAAGATTAAAAAAAAAACGGAAATACGAAACGTAAGACAGAATAGCTTACGAAATGGCTTTATTACGCTATTTCTTGTTAAAGCTACAAGAAATACAATTACGCTCCCAGACGTGATGCCCGAGGTTTATTTAATAGGAGCAGTTTATAAAGGTTTGAAGAGGAATTAATCAACAGTTTTATAGATGTAGCAGAGTGTGGATTTAAGATATGGACATAAGGAACTCAAATCGATGAGGTACTTTTAAGTGATTTAGTGAAAACTAACTGGATACAAAATTAAATCACACTTCACACATTAGGCATGATATGGTTCACCAGGATACATAGGAAAACATCAACAGTCCATTTAATAGAACACAAACGTTGAACTTCTATCTTCTCCGCAACTTGTTCCGCACATCGTATTCGAATGGTGAGCCTATTCCGTCGTCAGTCGGGTTTATCTTTGTAATAAGAAAAGGACTTCAAATTCACCTTGGCTTATTGTTAATACTTAATAAAAACACTTTTAACTTTTCGAAACTGTGTTTTCAGACTGTTCTATTTAGAACTCGATGAAGCTTTTCGATTCGATTGCACTGACTCACGAGAAATCAAAAGCATGCTGTGATATCACTATTCGCTTTGTTCCAACAAACACATTCTTACAAAATATGCATAATCATATTATTACTTTTTAAAATTATTAGTGTGTCTTCAATAATTCACTAAAAAAATCAATCACAAGGTTTGGATAAATGTAGTCCTAATGTGACTGTGGGCGAAGTTACTGCAAACGAGACTCTGGGGTATTTCCCACATCATAAAAGAGAGACAGACGAGGCCTTTCGTGTCCTATTGTTCAGGAATCGTCTTCAATGGATAAATATAAATAAAAAAATGGATGGATTTAATATTAAAATAAAAAAAGCAACTTCCAAACGTTGTGATTTAAAGAAAAAAAATAATATAGTGATAATAGTAGCACTGAAAACCATAAAAAAATGAAATGCAAACATTAAACAGTGGTTTTAAGTGATCCGTGATTGTGAGAATTAAGGTTATTTTAAATTTAAAATAACCATAATTTTCTAGACTAATTATTAAATGGCTAAAAAAAAAATACCGATGTATTTCTTTTCTTTTTTTCTTTTCTTATTTGTTTTCTTTTTGTTAGGTGACAATGATAATGAATAGTGATGCATTAATACAGTGATCTAATAAAAGAATTCATCCTGATCATTGTCAGTCGTCTAATGAAAGTCTTCAGTCTAAAATTGACTACTAGGAATTATGAATGTCATTAGATTCCAGAGACATCACAAAATCAACGATTTCCGCAAATATATGATTAGGGGGAAAGCTAGAAAAATAGTTGATATAGAAATAGTTGATATTTAAATTTGTAAAGAAAATTAACTATTTATTCGTTAACTTCGTGGATTCAATTCGTATTAATGATAAAAATAAGCTCGTTTCTTTCAACTCCAACAGTTAATATCACTCTGCTGAAATCTATTATATTAAAAATTGATTGTGCATCATATTAATACTTCATTTCCGAAGATATTGTCTTTGTGAATTCATTGGATTATTCTTTTTTATTCTTGTAGAGAGAATCCTGTCTCCTCGACGTCCCCCTTCTTGGGGAATTGGCTCCACTGAGACGCCTCTTGTGGACGGACCATGCATCAGCCTGGAGCAAGCAACGGTAAGAGACACCTGGTGCCAGTTCTCATCAACCAGACGACAAGGATATTCTCCTTCTCTAGAATCTATTGTATTTTATTTTAAAAATCAGTGAGAAGTGGGAATTTCGTTATTAAAAATGGAAGAAAGTTTTCACCAAAGATTAAATTTAAATATTTAAATTAAGGAACACTTGTTCAAAAAAGATCTTATGGCTACAAATTACTAAATGAAAATTTCAGATGGAGATAAAATTATTGACAGTCGCTCAAATAATAAAAAAAAAAACCTAAGGGAATTTTTGCTGTTATTGGTTCAAATTATTGCTCTGTGTTGTTGCTTTTCTCTTTAAGATATAAAAGTTTTTCACTGAGAATTTTAAGCATTTGATGCCAAGTCGGTTTTCGCCGATATGCGACTAACGATTTGCAAGCGGTGTTAAAAGTCCCCATTTATATTCTTATTTCAAGAAAGACTAACAAAATAAGATCTTCTGGAAGATATCCACGCCAGAAAACGTTTTGAGAACCTTCGAACGTAAACAAATTCCCAACACGTTTGAACCATCAATCTCTATATTGGTTGATCGCAGAAAAAGAAAATCTGAAACCCATTACAAAAGAAAAAACGTAGCTAATATTGAAATATCGAGTTACAAAAATACACTGCAAACTAAAACTCTTCTAGCTTTTTTTTTCGAAATGTAAGAATACTAGAATCTGACGCCGCTAAACATTGGATAAAAAATCTTTAAAAAACCAATGAACAAAAAAAGTCTTGAATGTTACTGACACTGTCCTGCTGTCAGTTCTTCTTATAACTACAATTCCTTTCAAAGCACAAAAGCTGACGATAGCACATGTGTCAGCAGATTTGGCAGAGCTTCTATTTCGTTTTACCTTCAGCGAACTTCAACGATTCAGAATGAAGATAAATTGTAACAAAAACGTATTGAAATAAGAAACTTTTTCAATTAGGCAGAGATAGAAGATAAACAAAATATTAAAAAGTATTCAATGAAACTAAAGAGGAAATCAATATAGAATTCAAAAGTAAAGGAATTTTAATTTTTCGTTGGAAATTCTATCTTGAAATTTAGACTTCTTCTCTTGTCTTTTCTGGCAACCTTTTTTTTTTTTTTTTGGTTGTATAACAGACTAAAATAATCTCGATCCGTCAGATCAATGCACTTGGAATCTAGAAGACGTAAGACCAGAAAAGCCTAAAGGTCTGTCGGCATTTCGATGCATTTTTTTTCTAAGTAATCTTTGCTGTTTAAAAATTATTAATATATCCTTTTTAATTAAAAAGTAACAAACAATTATCTAACTTGAATGAAAACTCGAGCGCCAATTTTTCTCCATAGGATATTATTTTTCGATAATCATCTTTAAACAACACGACTAATTCCGTTTTCATCTAAATCACCGGCTCTCCTTGATTTGTGTGTCGAATATTATCAAAATCAGATGTGTCGTTTAGGAGGAGAAGTGTGAAAACCATCTTTCCGTAAAATCAAGTGTAGAAGAGCTTCCGTTCACTTTGTTCCATAAACTCAACTCTTTTAAAAAAAATGATGACCTATTATCAACTTTGAATAGCTAGCAAATCTCTTGTGAATATTTTTCTTACAAATCAAAAACCAACCACAGAAAAGACGAGTATTCGTTAGATAAAATCTGGGGAAACGAGACTCCTATCGATTTAGCTGTAAACAATTTCTTGTGTGATCCGTTGTTCAATTGTTAATTTGTTTGTTTGTTTGTTTGTTTTGATAGATGGCACGAGAGATCTTATTCGGCGTGAGTCCTTCATCTCGCATGGATGGACTGAAAGCAGGCTTTACCTTCAGGACCCCTGAAAAGCTGTTTGCCTATGGAATGAATTGCCACAAAGTAAGAAATCAACCATTACCATAATGTAGACGTCTAAGCCATTAAACCAAATGGAACGCATAGCTTTTACTCCCTTAGACGACTTCTGAAGATAGAAACGCGTTCAAAAAAAATCCCCGATTAAATAAAAAAAAAAAGTAATGTAGATTGAAATCATTTTAAATGTTCAAAACTTAGACTTTTCTTAATTGTTTATTTGTACAATATAGATGTTAGCAAAACAAAAACATCTTTCAAAATAGGTCTGTTTAAAATTCCGGCTATTATCAGCAAAACTGTTTCTTTCTTTTGTTTTTAAAACACAAAATTCAAAGCTTTTATCAAATACTTATATATTATTTTTTTGCAAAATTGCTTTTTATTGAGCTCCAAAAATTAAATACTTGTGTTAAAATCAAAACATTAAAGACATCAATACTGCTTAATAACAAAACTATTTTAATCTTACGTAATGCAAGCTTTGCATTAGTTTCTGAACTATTACAAACAAGAAAACCAAATTCATCCCGATATACCTAACATTTCAAGTATCAGTTTTGTGTTTGGCCTTAATAAGAACTTAGAAGAAAAATACGTGATAGTTTTAATAGTCACCATTTTTTGAAAACCATCTCATAAACAAACGCTTTAATGAAAATAAGAATTCGAAAGAAACACAAGTGGTTTATTTGTATATCCATTACCTGAGTATTTAATAGCGAGTTAATAGATAACAAAACCACACAATGTAAATAATTAAAAATGCACATTATTTGCTAATAGGGTTGACTGAGTTATTGGAATTGGCCAGAATATTGCTGTCGATAATGTACACAAAATACTTTGTTATCTAAAATATGTTACTAACATTTCAATAGTCGCAGAAATCCATGTTTTTAACTCTCTTATATTTCAGTCTTTCTTATTCTTTATATTTCAGTCTTATTCTTATTCTTTTTGGTTTAAAAAAAAAAGTAGCAGTATTTCTTTCTTTAAATTTGTTTTGTTAAATTCTATCATTTCTGGGCCAGTCAAAAGAAAAATCATCGGAATATAGTAGCTCGAACAATTTCGATTTTTGATGAAATTTGGAAGACGAATTTTGTGTCTTTTACTTTCACGAACCTTTTGGAGGCTCCTGATCCGTATTCCAAAACAATTATATTTTTTATTAATAAAAATAAAGTCATTAAAGCTCATATTTCAATTAAGTTTCCTGTTCTCATTAGCGTCTTTTGTTTTAAAAAAATATTCTGCAATATTTCAAAAATCATGACTTTCTGTGACCTCTGACCAAGACAGCTAAAACAAATACAAACGGAAAAAGTCTGAGCTTTTAAAAATAGGCTTCAGATTTACCAAATTTCATCGAAATTGAAAATTTATTAAAATTTTTATGTACTGATCGACGTATCTTTTACTCCCAATTACCGCAGTTTTGAAATATTTTCTAAAATAACGTCTATTTGAATTCTGTTTACCATCTTTATTTTTTCTTATCTTTTTCTTCAGAGTGCGACGAGAGGCCTCGTTATGTGTCTCCAGAGTTACGTCTTGAAGAACCTTTTATTTCCGAAGGACAGCGATTCTTCCGTTCCCCAAATGACGTCAGAAAAGTTAGTGCTCTTTTGAATAATCCAATAACCTCAATTCAGTCTCCGAGTCGAGAATTTTAATGTTTCATTTTGTCTGGGTTTTTTTTTCCTTATCTAATCGTTGAAGATTAATGGTCTCATTAGAAAGATACGATTGATCAAATTACATTAGGATTAAAAAATAGCAGAAAGGTCATTTGAATGTTTTTCTTATTAACGAAAAGCCTTTTAATTCAGCTATTGAAATATGTTTATTGAAATTCAATTCATTGTTGACAAATTAGAAATTGTGTTTTACGATTCAACAAAGCAGATTTCGAAGAAAATAAATTGGAGGTTTTTAGTAAGTATGGCAAATACACATTTTCAGACAGTAAATAAAATGAAAGCTTATACACTGAGATATAGAAAAACTAAAGAAGCATTAGCCCGCATTAAGCGGTATCTTCATCAATTGAAGAACAAACAAAGGCGGATATCTCTGCAATCTGTTGTCGTAATGTCCACAACGACTATGGCAGCAATGATGTTTAAGCGACTTAGAAAGAAGCGGTTGATAGTAGGTACAAGAGACCGGACTCACTCCAGCTCCGAATTCAACACAAAATTTCGATTTTCTCGTGTAACAGTCTCGTACAAGACTGTGCCGCGATTATTCAACGTTACGAAAGACTTCCAGCGTGCGACACGGTTGTGGCCGTCGAAAAGCTCTGGCGATTATAGATAGCGTCGTCTGGTACGCATTGCAACAGGTAACAGAACAATTAAATGCCGGGGCCATAAGTAACATCAGCATTCAGACAGTACGACTTTCTTTCACCATTGGGTAAGGAGCTGAAGGTCCATTCGGAACCCATTGCTGACCCCAGAGCTGTGCGCCTCGTCTAGGCTCGTGAACACACTGGAGGCAGGTTGACTGGAACATTAGCTTGGTCCAACGGGTTGCACTTCCAACTGTTTCGGGCAGGTGGATGATTACGAGTGAGGAGAAAACCCCACGAGACAACGAATCCCGCAGGCCAACAAGGAACAGTCGTAGTCGGTGGTTCTGCTAAGGTGAGGTGTTTTCATGCTCGAGGACCACCTGATACAATTGCAGACATTACTGACTGGAGGACACAACGTAGCCATCCTTATGGATCATTTGCACACGTTCATGTCATGCATTCACTCATTCAGTAGGACAATGTGGCCGTTTAGATCTGAAGTCACCAAATTACGGCTGGAGGGGCAGGCCTCTGAGTTTAGCGTCATCAATTGACCCAATCGTTAGCCGGATTTGAAAACAATAGAACTTATATGGGATTATGTTCCATTTGCAATCAGTGCCAGGACTCCTCCACAGGAGAGTACAGGAAATTTGGACGGGAGGGAATTTGGATCTCTTTTGATTATGAATAGTATGCACTATTTACACAATACTTCAGCTAGCACGTGGAGTCCCTGCGTTGTTGTTAAGGTCCTCTTTAATACACTGAGAAGTCAGTGTAACATAAATTCGCTTGGACATCCTTCTCCTTCTATACTTACTAGCAGAAGGACGTTGCCCCGTGCATAGGAGACAAAGAAATAACAAACATAAACATTGTTTTATGCTTTGTATGTGTTTAGTGTAAATAATAATAAAATCTCACTATTTTACTTATATTGTATGAAATTACATAAAAAATAATTAACTTTGAATAGTAAAATATTCTAAGAAATGTCGCCAAAAAACTTCAAAAAACTTCCGTTATAGTTACTCGTTGGCGCTAGAAAAAAAAAGTATTATTATCCCTGAAATTCACAGCGGATTTAGAGATGATTTATATGTTTAAAGAAGCACAATTTAGCCCTCTATAAAACTCAGAAAACCTCATCAAAATTAAATGGTTCAAAAGTTACAAGCAATGTTTGTGTTAATTATGAACCGCAATAATGAAAAGATGCAGTGAAAATATGTTTAGGATTCGGTTTTCAAAAGCGCTTTTTGTCTAATTCGTGCAATCCATCGTGAGGTTTTTTTTAAGTTTTTTCTTCACTGCTTGAGTACCTAAGATAGTAAAGTGGTGCTATGTGGGCGTAAATAATCCCTGTTACACCTCCTACGGAATGATGTAAATCGGATCCAAATTGGTTTAAGTTTGCATTTTATACTTATTCACAGTTAGTGACCTCGTAGGGAGAGCTATTAGAATTCCCGTGTGCGTGTGTGTGAAACTAGAAGTCGGAGTCCATGAGTGAACACTTCGTTAGAGGTTAGGGGGACTTCCGGTCAACGCCATTTCCGGTTTTATGTCGCCACTGACTGGGTGAGAAATAGAGACAATTGGAGAAAATTGGAATCTTTACTGAATCGACTTACGCTGAGAATGAATATACTCTCAATCCAATGTGTCCACTTCCGGTTCACCATTGCCACGAATTATTTACTCAAAGTCCTTCCAAATGCTAGAGAAGGGTGCAACGGAGTCGCTTGGCTTTGTGTGCACTTCTAAACTAAATTTATTTTGTTTATTTTGATGAAAGAGTTCAGTTGATATTATCTCATTACTGGCGATCATCAACATCGTCACCGAAACCGGATATTTCAGTTTTGGACTAACGTCTGTAACATCTCTATTCAACTATTAAAATTTAAGGTACATGTTTTTATATGGAAACTCCCTATTTGAGCTAAAAAAAAATCAGGCCAGGAGATAAGGAGCTACTGTCTTAAAACCATCAATTAAGTTAATAAATATTTTTTTTAATTGTAATAATGTTTAATGCCCTCTTACCATGTTAGTATTCAAAAGCTGGTATGCCAACTATATCTTGTCTTTAAGCAGTTTAATCCATTTCACTTCACCCCCATCTCCTTTTGTTAGTGGAATCGCCTGCAGATAACTAGTCACTATCTTGCTTAATAGAAGTGATGCGATACAACCTCTTTAAGTGCTGATAGATTTAGATTAGTCTGTAGTGACGTTCTTCTTTAGAACATAAAAGATAAAATTTTTGGTTGCTGTAGATTTCCTCTTCAGTTTCATCAAACTTCTAACAGCGTTTTGCAAGAAAGACTTTGTTGTTAATAATTAAAAACAGCAGCTAAAGAGTAACGTTAAAGTTGAGCATTCTTTAGCAAAACAACTAATATATATTACTAAAATCTTTTATTTTTCTTGTCTGTCTGTCTGTCCGGCATTTTCTGTGAGAATGGAAAATAGAAATAATTTTTACAATGAATCCGCGACAGGAATCGAACCTGCAACCTTCTGATCCGAAGTCAGACTTCTTATCCATTAGGCCATAGGGACTACAACTCTCTTCATGTTGTTTTTTTACTTATATCTCCTTTCCCTTCCCCCATCAATAAGGAATGTATTCAACCTTTTTTTTTTTTTGAATCTCAAGATTGTTTATTTATTTCCCATCCGTCAGTTTATTTGTAATTCGAAACTGACAATTAGAACGATAATTGCCGAAACGTTGCAATATTTTAAATATTCGTACTTAACCAAATTCTATGTGATATTGAAAAATAAGTGCGTGTACACGACAGATGTTGGAGTAAAGAAAACAGAGTCAAGAAACAAAGAAGCACTCTTTTTTTGAGGTGGAATACCGAAAAAAATCACTATTTGTAACTCAAAAACCATCATTTTTGTCACTCAAACGCCACTGAAAAGTGACAATTACAATTAAAATGAGAGTCAAAAAAGAAGAAGCAGTACTTCTATTAGGTAGAATACTGAAAAATCACTATTTGTAACTCAAAAACCATCAATATTTGGAACACAAAAGTCACTGAAAAGTGACATTTAGAATAAAAAAGAGACTCAAAAAAAGAAAGAAGCAGTATTTCTATTAGGTAGAATACTGAACACTATTGTAACTCAGTAACCACTGAAAAGTATCAATTAGAATAAGAAATAAAGAAGCAGTATTTCATTCGGTAGAATACTGAAAAATCACTATTTGTAACTCAAAAACCATCACTATTTCTAACTCGAAAACCACTGAAAAGTATCAACAGGAATAAAAAAAAAAGAGAGTCAAGAAAGAAAGATGCACTATTTCAATAAGGTAGAATACTGCTCAGAAGTTAGACGTCTTAGCCATTAGACCACGAGGCCTACATTTTAATCTCTATAAAAATAAAAATACATCATAGATATGTGATTTACACGCTGGTTCTAAAAGCAGTCGTAGATTGAGAGAATATAGACATCAAAAATTAAATTTAAAAAAAAACTTAAAAAAAATTTTAGTTTTAGTTTCCTTGATGTAATTTGAGTGTGTGTGTGTGTGTGTGTGTGTGTGTGTGTGTGTGTGTGTGTGTGTTTTTTAATAAATAAAAAGTTGTTTTCCGTTACATAAGCGAGGCTTCCGGAGCGAAGCGACGGTTAGCCAACTAGTGATTAATAAAACATAGCAATATTTCAGATTCAGCAAAATAAAATTTAATTATGTTATGTTGTTACGGCTCTCAATGGTGGAGTTGAAATAAAATATGTGAAGCTATAACAACTTATTAAACAGAGTAATGAACATCAATTTAATTCAACACCTCTTGTGAGAATACAACAGAAACAAATATCGTTCATACATTGAAATATGTGCTTTAGATCGAACAAGTTCTCTTTCACTTATTGAGTTCAGCTCACGTGAAGAATGTCGTGGATTCTTTATCTTTTATATGGTTTATCAACTAAAACAGACTCTAAGTTCATCACATAAAATGTATATTAGTTATCAAATGTAAATTAGACTATTATACAGATATATTTGATATTCACAGACAATACCCAGTCTTTGTTCTTAATGTTCCTTATTAGAGTCTATTGCACACTATTATATCATAGGCCCAAGGTTCATTCAAAGTTGTTCCAAAAATCGAACACTTAAAATACAAAAAATGCATTTACGATTTTCACTTTAAAATAATCCTGGCTTTGTTACTTGATTAATATCATTAATCCTCAAACAAATCCAATAACCCGTTCGAACTCGCCGATGAGAAATAGAATAAATAATTTTCTACTTACAAACTTCTCTTGAGTAACTCGATGCCATCCTCTGGGTTGATCCGATCGTTACACGATTATTATTTACCGAATCCTCATTTTCTTGGAATAATACAATAGAATCGTCCTTTGTCCTATCAGGGATCTGGTTCCTTGGAACACCTTTCCAATGACTCCGAATGTATTTCCTATATATGAAAACACTAAAATAAATACAAATTAGTGATGAATGCTTCTTTTCTTAAATATATATTATTTGTCCAATATGTATTAATATTCAAGCATTTTCTTCATATTGAATAAAGTCCGTAAAATACTTACCACTCGTAAAATCTTAAGCCCTAAAGGCGATTTATTTGTAATCGGCAATTATCACTGTCCCACAATATGTTGTTATATCAACTCCCAACATATAACCATAACTACCGTTGCTAGCATCAATCCCATTGTTCTTAATGCGCAAAGCAGCACTCAAACTTTTAACAAAAGATATGATTCACATTATTTACTCTCGTTGACATTATTCCGATGATATTCTTCTGCATCTCACATCAAGATCACTTATTCAATTGTTAATAGTCCAATATCCTATTATTAGAAAATATTGTGCTACTAATCGAAATTCAAATTGTATCAAAGCAACTCTCTCTCTTGTCTCTCATTACCTCTTATTAAAATAACAATCTTCTGGAATTAATTGTGATTATATTGGTTTGCTTTAAAATTCGTCTAGTCATTTTTTCCTTTAAAACTATTTCAGTGTGTCTGTTATTCTTTTCGGGATCTACTTCGCATAGGATATAGCTTCTAATAAATTCATTTGCCTGTCTGTCTAGACTTGAAAAAGATCAGCGGGTCCGATCGAAATCTGATCGAGATTTTAATGTGTTTTTATGTTTTTTTAATTATTGTGTCTGACCTTTTTTAAAAAAACTACACCATTAATTTCACGCACGTTAAATTTCTACATTCGTAATTCCTGATTGATGAAGTTTATTAATCGATTCCGAATTTCGTCCAGGTCTTTCTGGACTAAAGGCAAAATTTAACATTCGTAAGAAAAAAAATAAAGATAAAAACGCACAATATTTAAAGATTCATTGAACTATTTTTGGAATTTTCGTACCGGGAATCAAAAACAGACAGTTTCAATCTTCCTTGTTATCAACAGTTTGATTCGCCCAGTCCGCGAAGCTCAGTGGGATCAAAAGAAACCTATACAAAGAACAAGCATAAACAAAATAATGGCCCTTAAATTAAAAAAAATCAAATTAAGAATAAAAGGTAAAAAACATAGTTGGCAATTCAACTGTCAGGTACCCGCATGGCAAGATTTAAAAACAGTTATTTAAAAGAGATTGGATAATTAAACTTGTTAGTACAGGAACTTATTTAAGGGTCAAAGTTATACCCAAATAATTTTTCACCAATATTAGGATTTCATTTCTAATTTATTGTTTAAATTGATACATCGCATTCACGTAGAGTGTCACTCGTAAAGTTGGGAAAATGGCGTGTAATGCTGCTCTTCAGGTCCCCTTAGTTGGCTATGTGTTCACGATAGACAATGTCTTTGAGATGTCGCTACAGCCAAAAGCCGCATGGATTGAGATCTGGCGAATGTGCTGGCCACGTTATTCGAAAATGGCGGCTGATGATTCAGTCGTCGGTAAAAGCAGCCCGAAGCAACCGCTTGCCGGCTCGGCGATGTGAGATAGGGAACCAATCCTGCATGAAAACCGTTGCATCCAGACATTGTTGAAGAGTGGGAATCAGCTAGTTGGCTAACAGAGATACATGACGCTATTATCATGATAATGTTTGTCATGTGCACTATCCAATTCAGTATTGCAGCGCCACATATCGCCCTAGCGGCCACCTTCGAAAGATTTTTTTTTTTCTTGAGCCAAAGAAAATTCCATCGTTACGGACATCCTGATTGAAATAATGATGTTCATTAAAAATGATGTCCAGTCGTTCGGCTGATTCCTTCTCCAGTTACTGACTTTCGAAATGCGAAATTTAATTACGAACATTTAATGTATTTTGACGATTTTTAACCCTTAGATGGAAGAGAGAGAGATTTGATTGACGACACGATCAATAAGGATCTTATTATCACTTCCGTCCCTACTCCATCATCCAACGATAAAATGTTTCCTATTTACGTACATCCGGAGTTGTATATAAATAGTCAGAGGAAAGGATGCATCCGATGGAAAAGCAAAAGGTGAGCCATCTCAAAATTTAACGTTTATTCTTTAACGTAACTATTGTTATTATTACGTCTTTGTGATACACCAATATAAGGTGTATTTCGTTGGGGTTTTATGGGACGATCAGAAATAGAAGAGAACCTGTAGTCTTCTTCATTATTATCCAGTTTTTAACTTCAAATTCTATTCAAAAACATTTTCCCCTAAGTTTACAATAATTTGTAACTCTCTTGATGAAATCCTAGATCGTTGATAAAATGTCTTAGTGCTTCTTAATGATTTACATTTCTTTTTTTGTTCATCCCCGTGAAAAGACAACATTAGACGTAACCGCAGACTCCAACGATGAACAAATGATTGACATCCGCTTCAATGATTGACTAGTAGACTGAGTGAGTGATTTTTAGCGTATTTTGCCTAAGAAGGTTAATTTAAAAACCAGGATCTGTGTGTCGGTATTCCTCATAAGCAGTTTTGAATAACAACACTTTTGAACCAGTTTGTGGAACTTCTTATAATATGATATATTGATA
>JAFIDM010034462.1:0-13531 GCA_023159025.1 Thereuonema tuberculata | reverse complement strand
ATCCTTATCCGTAGATTATCCTTATCCGTATTATAATTTACAAGAACGGCATTTATATCCTGTTTATTTTTTTATATTCTTCTTTAGTTAGTTAGAAAATCTATCTTAACTTCTTAAATTAAGTAAAGTTCTTATTACTTGCAACTGTTTGTGTCTAAACGGATCGCTTTCTTCATTTAGTGGCTCTCATCGACTACCCTTGAGTCAATGGTTTCGTCCCTACTTTTGAATATCTCTTTCTTATCGACGGTTTCCCGCTTTGTGTCTGTTCCGTTGTAGTTTTCCGAAGTCGAAATCTTTTCATTAAATGTCTGGAGCACAAGGTCGCCGAAATGAATTATTCCTCCATTATTCAAACACCGGAATCGGTCTCGAGATTAATAATTTTTGGCATTTATTCGAATAAGTCAATAAAACTCGTGAGCGTGAAGATATATAGCCTCGACATTATACTAATTTCAATTGGTCAGACAATCCAGTCTGAGAAATTTTTTTAAGTAAAAGGGGAGAGCCGTTGGGAGCGGGGGAAATTCAACCACAATTGAGGGAGAGGTGGAAAACTGAATTTTATCGATACTTGGATATGAAATTTAAATCGAACGCTATATCTAATTTTTTCGGTGATCTTTGATTTTGTCTTTTTAGTTTTCTTCATTCAATGTTATTAATTGATTCTAAATTTTAATTTATATATTTTTAAATACTGCATTTAATCTAGTAATCCTTATATATTATTTCTCAAAGGTGTTTCCGTGTCGGAACGCCATAACTTCCTTAATACTTCATCAAACTCAATGATTGAGACATCATTTTGAAGATTACGGTCTCCGCTAATGACGAAAAATAAACAAATTGTTTAAAATTAATGTTTTCGTTTAAAAACTTTATTTTAAAAACGTTTTTATAAAAATGTAGACACGCTTTAACAGAAGCGACTTGATCTTTCGAAAGTGAAACAGCCTTTCAAATAATTCTATAGCGTCGTAGACTTCAAATCTACCCTTTTTTGAATAAAAATGCACTTTAAAATGATATTTCATCGTTTATTTAAAAAGAACAGATAAAAAGACAAACAAAGATTTATAGTTTAATAAAAATAAACCATTTATTACAATAAAAAACATAAAAATTTATCAACTTCTCATATATTATTTTCCAAAAGTTTTTTTTTTTTATTTCCCCTAATACTTTTGTCATATTTAATAGACATCATTTTGAAGATTAAATAAATTGTTTAAAATTAATTTTTTCCTTAGAAAACTTTATTTTAAAAATCTTTTTATAAAAATGTAGAAGGCGCTATCTATTCACAATCTTTATTCATTTATTCACATTTATTTATTTGCACATTACCATTCGGTGACTGATCAAGATACCATGCGAATTATTCGCACGGGTCAACCTTTTTATAAAAATGGAGATGACGCCAACTATTGACAATGTGTTTAACTAACATGCACGACAGCCGTTGGATTTATTTATTATTTCTCAAAGTTGGTTTTTTTTTGTTGCGAATTATTCGCACGGGTCAACTAGTTTTAAATAAATTCTTCTATGAGATATTCAATTCTTGGACTCTTCTGTGAAAGTAGGTTTGATTGTCATTGCTGTTCTCTATAGATAAAATGAAGGATTGAATAACTCACGTACACATGAATGATACTAAGCTTTAACGATACTTGGATACGTCTAATTCGTAACTTTTCCTACAACCATATTTAAGAAAATAATCTGGATGCTTTTCAGATATGATAGAGTTTATGTTCAAATATACGTTGTATTCCATCGTGGCTATGGCATTAATTTTAGAAATTAATGTCACGTGTCCTTCCTTCCCTTTGAGCAACATAGGTTACTGTTCCTTTTTCATCATAACAATGAAAATCATCTGGCTTCAGGACAATAATTATTTAGTAGCATTAAAGTGAACCGTACACCTGCTTAAATATGATGTATAATTTTAATAAATGTAAGAAAATACACTACCAATTCCGCTCCCCGATAGAGAGCCTTTACAAGTCAATAATTATTTTTAATACATTGAATGAAAAGAAATGCTTAAGTTTGAATTTTCGTGAATATCTGGCAAGATTAGTTCAAATTTTTTAATGTGTTTTTTTTCTACACCATTATCTGTATAATAAAGCGTTTATTGATCAAATTTCTTATTACATTATTATTATTATTATTATGTTTGTATGTTTCAAACCTTGGGTTTCCCCAGCAAAAACAATATGGCGGGTCAAGGACCAAAGCACATACTGCCAAGTGTAAAGATGTGTGCAAGAATGATTAGGGATGTGTGCTTGTGTCCATAAATTTCCTAACTATGCGTGTAGTGTTGAGTACCACAGCCTTCTGCAGTTGTGCATAAGTGATTTTGTGAAGTCCTAGTGTGCTGAGACTGTGGTGCAATGTGTGAGGCACCAGACCAGTGGCAGACAGAACGATCGGTACAACACGTACTCGATCCTGCTTATTATTATTATTATTATTATTATTATTATTATTATTATCAATTTATTTATTTATTTTGCCTATGTAATTCAGCGTTGGATTCTTGATAGAATGGTTTTTATGCAGCCTAAAAACAGAAGAACGGATTCTTATTTGTATCTAAATTGCTTTATGTAATTACTCAAACAATTATATATTATATATATTTCTATAAAAATTGAAGCTCGTTTTCTCAGCTATCTTAGGAAAAAAAAATTGATTTATTAAAAAAAAAAAGAAAATTGTTAATATTCATTGAAAATGTAATATAATATATTGGAAATATTTTTTGGTAAACAACCATGAATTAAATCTTGTTTTAATTAAAAAAAAATCTTTTATATTCAGTCAGAAAATGGAAATTTGTTTTTCTTAAACAACTGTGAGATGAAGTAAGTTCACTCTCGTTTATTTCAAGCGGAATCACATTGCTAAAGCGTTTTCATTTTGAAAGAAAAATATCGTGTAAAATCCTGCGAACAGGGTCTGAACGAACTCATCTTGTGGAAGAATAATTGTTGCTTAGTTGGCAGAAATTCAGCGAATGAAGAACCTTTTTCTTCGAAGGGGGATTTCAGTGAATCCATTATTCTTGTTATTCGTCTTCCGTTATGGCTTCTTTAGTTTTTATCTGATGGGTTGCACGAAGTTATCTTTATAATTTGGTCTGTCCCTTTAGGCCCTATTTTTAAGTAAGATCTAACTTTTAACTTATGTTAATGGCAGTGATAAAAATTTTATTTATAATATCAATAAGTTTAGAGCTTTCTGCGAATGCCAAGAAAAGATACGTTGTTTGAATTTATAAAATTAAATACATATTATAAAAAATAAATATCTTTGTCGCGCATCTACTGCGGTAAGTGTATTTTCCAAAGGTCAATCACCTTGAGATTTGTGAATAGTATTTGTTAATAATATTTTAATAATAACGCTTGATATTCAGTCATCTGAAGTCAAGGTTAGTTTTAGCTGAAAAGACCAAAATTTACAGCAGTCAATCATCCACGTCAAATTTTGATGTCACGTCCCATTTCTAAGGTCCGCCCCTAAAAACCCGTGAAGAGATGTCGACGTTGTCGTTACTGATTTGTAGTTACACCAATGCCCTAAAAGCTGTAAAAAGTTTGTGGCAAAAGCTGTAAAATCAACGTGAGGATAAGCGTTTGAAGATAGGAAAACATCAAAAAGTTGAAATTTCTATCGGCCTCCATTTTGAAATGGAGAATCCGGTTTTGGCTGAAATACAACACCAGCCGAGTCCTTAAAGGTATCTAGCACCCATAAAAGTTTTAGTTCAAAACCTCAACATTTACGGCAGTTATCCACGTCACAACTTTGAGCTCATGCTCCAGTTCGAAGGACCGCCCCCTAAAAACCCGAGAACAGATTTCGTCTTTTTTGTTACTTATTTATAGTTCAATCAATGCCCTAATAAGCTCTGAACAGTTTATGGCAAAAAATCCAAAAAACAACATGAGTATAAAGGTTTGAAATAATATATATATAGTAGGAAGAAAAATTTGAATGATGGCACATATATTCGTGATGTATGACCCATGATCGGTGTTAATCACAAGGTCCCGGTCATCTGCAGGAAAGAACGCAAAGGTTTCATAGTGCACACCAAACCATAGCGATCCCGTACATATTTCATTCTACAAATAATAATTAAAAAATAAATAACATAATTAAAAAAAATGTTTAAACCATATAAAATATAATTATGAAGAAAAAAAGAAGAATAAAAAAATTAAAATAAGATTAAAAAATAAAAAAAGACGCTCGTGTGCCGTGATATTCAAGAACTGCCGTGACCAGGATTCGAACCTGGATTATTGAGGCCATAATGCAATGTATTAATCATTATACGATCACTGCTTCGAACACGAACTGAATAAAACCACTCAGAATACTCTTTCTTTATCACGTGACCGGAACTCGTAGTTTTCCACCTCTGGAATTAATCCAATAAGGCGTGACTCGTGTGTGGCTGTACAGACGGACAGAATGAACATAAGGAGTTACTTCCTTAATATTTTTCGTATATGGAATAGCCAAAAAAAAAAAATCAACTTCAAAATATCTCTGCCGCGCATTTGAAAAGAAAATCCATTTTTACTTTCGAGTCTAAAAAAGCCAGTTCTTTATTCTCGTTTTGTTGCTCATAAGTGAATTTCATGTCCTTGTATAGGTTATTGAAGGCAACTATTCTATTTTCTTCTTTTTCATTGTTACATACGATAAAAATATCGTCTACATACCATTGATAAAAATAAGTCAGATGATATCATCAGTGTGTTTTCCAAATGGTTCATTACAATGTCAGCCAAAAACATTGAATAAGGCAAACCAAAAAATAGGCCCTGTTGTTGCCTAATCATCTGATCGTTTGCTGTGAAATATCGATTGTTTATTAAGAATTCAATTAAGTTCATTATCCATTTTTTTGTTGGAGTGTCAATGTCCCAATTTATATGTCCTATTGCTGTTTCAAGTAGTTGAGGTATGATTGATGTAAATGAATCCTTCACATTTACTGAAATCATTGACATTTCCCCATTGAGAGAGCAGAAATGTGAGAGGATGACAGTTGACAATGGCCATTGAAGAAATGACCGCAAAGCTTCCTGCACACAGATTTTTACTGTAAATATGATTACATTGTAAATATGATTTCATTGTAAATAGCTTAACTTTTTATATTAGTGCTTTCAAAAATTAGTGCTTTCAAAAGTTGTACTTGTTATTTATCAATAGTGTTTGATAATATCATCCGAGTCCTTCAGGGTATCTAGTATCCATAAAAGTTTTAGGTCAAAAGCTCAAATTTATGGCAGTTATTGAGGTCACAACTTTGAGGTAACGCCCCGACTTCTAAAACCGGTGAACAGTTTTCGATTTTTTTTTTATTACTCATTTATAGTTAAACCAATGCCCTAAATGTTTGGTTTAAAAGGTTTGTGGCAAAAGCTCTTAAAACAACGTAGTATAAGGGTTTGAAGATAAGAAAAATCTTGTAGTGCCATTGCCATATTCTGGGGAGTTTAGAGACTGGGTTTTTTAAAAGTCTCAAGTTTCATTATTACAACCTAAACAAAAAAAAACCGTGTATTACCTAGTCTTAAAATATTCAAATAAACAAGAAAAGCAATAAAAACCTTAATAAAAATGGTTTATGCAGATGTTCATCTAAGGCCTTATAATACAAACTGTAAAAATTTCATGAAAATCGGAGATGCTCGCGCGGGGATCGATTTCGAAATTAGACCACTTTACATGGAATGACCCACCAAGAAAGTTTAATCTTCTGTTTGAAGCATACCATAATGAAACATATAACTTTTACTGGAGAAGTATGAGAACTCAAATAAGAAAACTTTGCAAACTGGCGTTATTAGGAACACCTGTTCCAACTAACGCCCCCTACTTTCTAGTAATTTAACTTATTTAAAATTAAGAATTATTCCTTCATTGTAAACATTATTTGTCCAAAATTATAGTAAAAAGCAACTAAATTTGACTTTCTGTAAAAAATAATAAAAAATCGCTTGAAATTAACACTGTCTTTCTAATCTGTAGCAAAAACAAAAGAGGAAATGTAAAAATTAATTTGAATATCCCCTCCTTTTAAATGAAATGAGACAATAAGACAAAATACCATAAAAAAACAATATTTTTCAGTTAATTCAAAAAGCTTTAGAGAAGTAAGCTTACAAAAAATAAAAAATTTATTAGTGGCGTTAAAGCGCTACTGAGCACATGGATCACATGATACCCATGTTTGTCTACAATTTCCGAATTTAAAAAATAACTTTATCTTATCTACATAGAAGAATCTTCAAGAATCAAGAAAATATATAATTTTATATAGTTAATCTTTGCTGAACATTAAAAAATCTATATTTTATCTTACCTTGATATAGTAACAGCCTTTCAGAACCAGTCCTCGACACGTAATAGTCGAAATATAATTTCACTCGAAAATGTTGGCTTTCTGCTAATAACTCACTTCAACACTAGATGGCATGTCAATGCAAACTACTTTAGTGCAGTACCGCCATCTCTTATGTTTATGAAGAATTAGATAGGTGGCGTTAAAGGTATATATGGCGTTATATGGCTCAGGTACTTTACAAGATCGAAATTTCACATTTCGGAACATTCAAGATATCATTGTTCTGTACAAGAAAGATTGAAAAGAACATGTTGAAAGGATAGATGTGTCACCATATTTACGACAGCCTTAGGATGTTGATATTGTGGACTCCGATTTCACGAAAGACTATAATTTGGAAATGGAACAGACCATTCAATTTATCTTTGAAGTTGATGTTAATAATAACTCCTATTTTTTTTTTAAATTTTCGTTTATTGAAACAGATTTAGAAATCTTTATCCAGGAACAATTGCGAATTTATCCAAATTTGAATAAATATCCTTATTAAGAAATCATAGTTGTAAATACTTACCTCATAAAATTCATTTGACAAATGCAAAATTACAAACTTATACGAAATATATTTAATACAATCATTTTCTTTTTTATTTACAGTTACGTTTGTTCGACTTCAATAACTTCGGAAGCATAGTCCAATTTATGAAATATCATTTTCAGACTGTAAGTAATACCGTGTTAATATCTCTCTAGAGTTTTCTTATTAAGACGTTACTTATCTAGATCTAACATTGCTTTATTTCTTTTAGTTTTACGATGAGAATGGATATGGAAGCTTGCTGTTCCTTTACGCCTTAATTTTAACCAGAGGACACGAAAGGTATCTTTAACAATTTTTCGTTTACTTATTTCCCTGGTTCTCAAAGTGGTGTTGATGATGTGTAGGGTTTCTTTTTAATTGATTTGTTTTAGTAGAGGTCGATTTTATCTCTAATTATTATAACTATGTTATTTTTTTTTGTCTTTATAGAATTTCTGAAGAATTAAATGGAGAATACGACCATCTCCTCACTCCTAACGGTGACTGTTCATTGGCTCTTGTAAATCTGCTGCTGATTGGTCGAGCTACCCCCTATTTGCATGATGGGATTGTATACACTGGACAAAGATACAACACCCCAGTAAGACAACATTTTTCACATTGTCTGTATTTGCCTTGATAAAATTGTCATTTTTGTGCTAAGTAGAAAATACACAATTTTTTGTCGAAATTTCTCGATACAAAGTAAAATATTACTTCAGTAACTCTAATCAACCACAATATATAGATTTTTGTATTTGAAACAAATATATTTATATTGTTATTTAGATAAGCTACATCAATTTAATTTTAATACCAAACAGGAAACCTGCAGTTCGTTTCAGATTTCTGCGAACCACTTTTTGGTAGCCAAAAATGACATTGACATTTGCTTTCTTCAATGGACCACTTGAGGATAGGCGGGGCTCCGTAGTTCCAAAATATCCCACCAGTCTACTTTTTGATTTGTGGGGTAAACAAAGCCATGTGCTTCATTTTAACCCTAATAGATATAGAGGCTGAACTAAAAGATTTGATTTGGATGCAATGATTGTAAGCCTTTCAAAATTTTCAGATTGGATGTAGAGTTGATTATCGCCTGTTGAAGAAGACGACAGCAATATATTTTCAAAGAAGGATATAATTTAATGGACCACTTGAGGATAGGCGGGGCTTCGTAGTTACAACATATCCCACCAGGCTACTGCTTCGCATGTAGGATAAACAAAGCCATGTGCTTTGTTTTAACCGGTTTAGATATAGAAGCAATATTATATTAAAGAATGATACTCCATGCGTTTTTACTGAATTATTACAATAAGGATCTGCACAGTACTGAACCATCCGTCTTGAAATATCAAAAATCGACTTTTTTTTTTAAGTAATTCACACAAAGTTTTATGTTTGTTTATCCCACAAGCTCTCGCCGCATGTGCTTACACGTCATACGTGACGTCGATAGGGGCGTAAACCTCAAGTGGTCCATTAGGTCAACGTAAAATGTTTTTTTTTTTTTTTAAATGTTCGCCAATCCTATTAGGTATTTAAAAATAAAGAATACCTATAATACAGGTGCTAATAGATTAATACATAAATTAACTGTAGATTAAATTAACTTTGTTAATTATCTAATGCAAAAGAAAAGAAACTTCACAAAAGTTAATAGTTAAAAATTTAGAGTAATATTCTCATCAAATACTTCAGCGATTAATAAAGTTTTTACATTTTAATACTTTTCTAGTGTTTCAGAATTATATTTTTCCTGAATAATTTATATTTTATATAGTTTTACAATCTTAGACCAAAATTATTATTCTATTTTAAAGATTTTTAACCAATTGTACCTAGTTATTTTTCATTAGTTTGATTATTTTTTCCCTAATGACATTATAAATATTATTCATAATTATTTTATAAATATTTTTTTCTGTAATAATAAGTATTTTAAATTTTTTCCTAATCTTGTTTTTTTTTTCCAAAATGAGCAAATTGCTGAATTTTATATATACATTATTGGAAATTTTAAATTTTGTTTGTTCACAAAAATCAACACTCTAGAGCTAGATCATAATCTAAAACCGAATTCACTAGAGATTTGAAATTATTACTTTTTGTTTAAATGGAATAAGTAAATTGAAGTGATAAAAGAGATAAGTGTAAGTATGTAATATTTTATGATAAAATCATATTGTGTATCTCAGTTAAATTTCTCATCTAAATATATTCCAAAGTATCTTTTGATGTTTTACAAATTCAATTATTATACACGTACACTTACTATTAGTATGTACACTGGAATTCATTTCACTACAATTATTTTAGTGAAGTGTGAGAAATAATTCTTTATTTAATATTTTATCTTTATTTTTAATAACCATGGCATTTGTTTTTTGTAATTAATGACCATAATATCATTATTTGTCCACTTTTTACATTTGAAATAAAAAAATATTTGAAAAGAATATTGCTTTTGAATCGAAACTGACTGAAAAAAATGACTTGGAGTTATTTTATTATCTGAACCATTCAAAAAACTTCAAAAAGGAATATACTTACTTACTTACTTTTCTTTAGGATTCTCCAGGATTTGAGCTTTATTGACGTAAGGCACGTTGGCATTTGTGTGAAAGGATTGTGAAACGCGATTGAAAGTTATCTTTGGGAACAGCGTTTGTAATCTTGTGAGAGAAAGATTTCATTTTAGTTATGCTCAAAACACTCAAAAGGACAGAGACTTAAATGGGAACATCATATATATATAGTTTTCCAATTCTGTGCGTGTATCTTTCTGTTTATTATGGAAGAGATCAGAATGCTGCCCGGCAAGTCTCACATCTACTGCAGCGCAGATGTAGTAGTGTCGGATGATCCAAGCGATGAACGAAACTATCCTGCATATTGTCTTCACGCTCTCACTTTTTCCGGCATGTCACCTCATCAGCTGAGCCTCAAGAAAGAATCAATTGTGATGCTCCTTCGCAATCTCAATCCAAAGAAAGGACTACGCAATGGCACATGATTGGTCGTTAAGGAGTGTCATCGCAATTTAATCATGGCAGAAGTTCTTTCACAAAGCAAGAGATGATATCGTCACTATTCCCAGAATCGATTTTTCAATCGAGTGACGCCAATTTGCCATTCAAGTTCAGCGCCGTCTGTTCCCAATAATGTCCGCATCAAGCCTTCCAATATTTATTTATGAGTTCCTAGCAATGCATTTATTTTAATTTTCTGTCCGTCGTAATATTTTACCGCTAAATACTCTAGTTTTCTAAATAAAATTTGAATTTCAATTCACAGATTCTTTGTTTTTAATATCTGTTTTTGTTTTTTTGCTTTTTGTTTTTTTTTTTCAATATTACTTTTGTTGAATTTATCATCAAATTTTGTTATTCAGTGTTTGAAATTAAAGTGATCATTGGAAATGGAAGAAAAAGATGTCACTATATCTAGCAATTGTTTAACTGTGAAATACGTCGAGACAAATTCTCTGAGTAATTCGCTGTTTACCACTGATCCACTTCGTAAGGTTGCATTTTAAAGTGAGGAGAGCGTTCTTACCAAAGACTGAGGGTTTTAGTATTTATTGATTAAAAGAAAAGAAGCTGTTTACGAAATCTTAAGAATCGATGGTTCTTCAGGTCTACTTGAGACTCTTGAGGACTTACGATGAAACGAAAACCACTTCAAAACCATTAAAAAAGAATTACCTTTCACTATTCTTCTGTGAAGTGTCTCCGTTGTGTACTGTTAGGGTTCAAAAGAATCTTTCAAAAACGCTTCATCACGTATTTTCGATCAATAACATCTTCCAACAAAACAGGAAACTTTAATTTGAATCAACCCTACAAAAATCTTTGGATTCAAGGATTTCAGAATGTTTAACTGTTTCACTTAAAATCCAATAAAATAAAATGATATTTCCGTATACGTCCAAACCATACATAATATCTTTCATTTCGTTAATAAAGGGACATATCAATTTGGAAACCTTAAAATGTCGGTTTGGAGTGAACGACTTCAAAACTCTTTTTGAATATCGGTGTAATTTTTATTATTCAAAATAGGCTCCATCTCCATCTATACAACCTTGCCAATGCTGTCTTAGGCTATAAATTCCTTTCTTGCAGAAATCCGTGGTTTGGAGTTTCAGGAATCCTTCGATGTCCTTTTTGAGATCACAATCTTGGAGGTGTCTCCTGCCCTTCAAAGTTGTCCACATGTCTGAATAGGTGAGAATCTGTTGGCGAAAAGTTCGGTGAATAAGGCGGATGAAGCAAAATCTCATCTCCAAGTTCGTGTTCTGGGGTATTCTGGCGTATGCGGACTTGGATTATCGTGAAGCAAAATGGGACCATTTCGATTGACCAGTGTAGGCTGTATCTTTTCTAGCTTCTGGTGCATTTCAGTCAATTCTGACACTCACATCTCTGCTATAATGATTTGTCCTCCCGGAAGAAAGTTTTAATGGATAATTGCAACCATGGACCATCAAATAGGTGAAGAGATGGTTTAGAAGTTGCTGCCGATGGCTCATTCTTATATTCAGCCAATATGATGAACGCTTCCTATTGTCGTATATTTGTTGCAGGTTAATATTTTTTTGCAACTTGTCCATCTTCTGCATTTTTCCAAGTTCTTCCAGGCGTAAAAGTGTTGTGTGAGATACCTTTGGTTTGTGGATCAGACTCGATCAGTTCTTTCACCTCCTCGGCTGACACCACTTTTTCATGGCGTCCTCTAGGAGCATTCTTTACATTGTAATCTTCATCACGGAGTTTTTGGAAGTACAACGCTGTAGTGTCCTTTCGCTTACATGGTCTTCACCGAAAACACTATATATGTTCCTCTTCGCTTCAGTTGCTGCTAAGCCTCGTAAGAACCATCACTTGTCGAATATCCAACGTCTCCAAATTTTGATTCAACTCACAAAACAGGACGCAGAATATAAAAAGAACGTCATGACCAGTCGATTGACCAATACCAGGTATTTTGTCGTTCCAAAAAGAGACACCAGATGGAGACAGGCTCTCTGTGGTCGTGAGAGGTTAACTATTAAAAGGTTTATAAGAAAAACTGAACTTTTGTAACATCTTGATGAAATTTGTATTAATTATTAAATTCAATGACTCATTGTCCAAGTTTAACGAATGGAGAGAGTTGTTTCATTCGAAATTGGACAGATAGACAGACAAACTATTACATCAGACGATTTGCAGAACTTCAAAGGCAACGCCCCTAAAAATCTTAGGGTTTTTTTTTTTTACAACAAAATGATCGAAAATGTAAAAAAAAAAAAAATTACTTGAGTGTCTTTATTTTTAATATTTTATACCGTAATAAGCTTTACATAAGAAGTTACGGTCAATGAAATCTCTGATTAAAGAGAGCTAGCAAGCTCAAAACAGCTGTCTCAGAATTCCATTCAAATTAACAAAACAAAAAAAAAGACTCACAGGACGATATTTTCAGGATTCGGTGATTAAGTCTCAAAAAAATGAAAAGAAAAAAATAGAAACTCGAGATCAACTTTATCTGTGATATTAATGGGAAAGTAATTATAATCTTAGGCCCAAATAGCAGTAAATAGAGATAGGACTGAATTAGTGAAGTGTACGTTTTCTTGTTATCTTGAAGGAACTTTGAACTGTTGTCTGCTGCTCAGATTCTTAATTACCTCCAATGATGGAGATAGCAAATGAGGTGATGGTAGGAGGTCTGTTTTCAAGACCCATTTCTTACTCTGTATCGATTGCACCCTCTCAAGAGATAGTGAGAATAAATGTACCAGTAATAATGAACTAATTTAGAATTCTATTGGAAGATCGATCTTATTAAAGACAGGATCTGAAAGACAGAAATCAAAAGAAGCTGCTGGGATTCGAAGGTTAAGATTTCTTTCAAAAAAAAAAAATAGTGTTCTTCTTCTAAAGCAACAAAAATATAACAGCAATTCTTCGGATTAATAAAAATAACAGTAAATAAGAATATTAGGAATTAGGCTTCATTAGGAATTAATCTATGAAATTATTAGGAAAATGTAATATATTTAAAACGTATTTAGAAAACTACGAATGATTAATTTTTGGTATTTATTACATTTCAAAATATTTTTGAAATCGAAGAAAATTACTTGTGTCATTAATTTTAGATGTATGATAGCTAGCTAACACAAGATATTAATGTAATATTGGCATTTCCCTTAAAATGCATGGTTCGTAAGCTAATATTTACCTTTCTAAATGCAATAAGTTCAGCCACTCTGGCAGTGAAACACAGAATGACGAAGCATTTTGATAATATTGTTGAATAAAGAATGGCAATTATTAAAGAAGAAAAAAAAGCTCTTTTAAATAAAGGTCTCATCGGAGATATAGACTTAGCAAGTTCGGCGTTCTGGTCTAGTAGAACGAAATTGATGGCAGGAGACTAGTCCAACCTTTTATCGATTTTGACAACAAAATCCCCGGTTTCATACTTATACACAGGATTTTTTAGAACTGAAGTCCGAAATGTCAAGCTCCAACTCTTGAGCCACCAGGCTCAATAAAATTATT
>JAFIDM010034461.1:13285-49081 GCA_023159025.1 Thereuonema tuberculata | reverse complement strand
TAATGTTTCGTATATGATTCACAATCTGAAAAACCAAGCTATAACCAAAATAAACAATGAGTCATTAGATTGATGACGTCATGGACAGGGCGTCACGCGAACGTATCGCAGCCGTTCTAACACTAACCAATTACACTAATCAAACAAAATAATAACAGGCTGTTTTAAAAATCTCCCTTATCACGTGACTGAATCCTCTCCAATGAATAGAAAGAAATTAAAATGTCATGTTCACGTAAAGGTAGGACTTAGATTTATGTAGCACACAAATATTTAGTGCTGTTGTAAATAATTATATCTTTAATAGCATTTTGGAAAAACTTATAACCACCTAATAAGTATTATAAGGGATTTTACCTCGCTACCAACAAATTTTGATGATTTATTTAAACTTATCAAATATATACAAAGAGAGGATAATCTCATCCCGAACCGGAAAATGGTGGGAACGTGTAAATTTAGTCATTTAATATTTGGAGATTGCATTAAAAATTAACCTTAATGTAGGAGTTTCATTCGTCGCGTATTAAAAATGGAACATTCCATATTTATTGCCTAAACTAAATATGATTAATTTATAAGTCGATCGTTCCGTATAACGAAGGAATTCAGAAAGAAATAAAAACAGTCAGCTTTAATAAAAACGATGAATTTTTAAAAACTTAATTTCTTATTATATTTTAATCATTATTTAGATTATTTTAATTGTCAGGAAAATTTTTTGCACAAATTATTTAAAAGAAATGCTCTATAAATTTGAGGAATGAATATTTAATGAAGCTCTCTTAAAAATTAGGTGAAATTGACAGAATTCCCCTTATTATTTGTTATTAGGGAGTGAGGGTGTCTTAAAAAAAAAAAAACAACTCCAATCACAGGCCTTATTTTTACGGAAGGCGCCAATTCTGTGAATGCTAGATCGCAGTCCTAAGTCAATAACAGTGCGGACAGTGACTTGTGGAATGGTAGATTTCGTTATTTTTATGATTATTAATTTAGTTTTTAAGATGTTAGGGACTCTGCCCTCTCTCTTCCCCCGCAAATTATTAAACAATAGTTACACAGTCAAAATAATAAATTTACAATTGTTACATATTGTTATCTTAATGAACTGCAATATTAACTATTGATATTTAGATAATTGAAACTTCCATATTTTTAATCTCGTCCCTTTTTTTGCTGTATTAATTATATGTTATTATTATTTTAACTATATTTCAAAGAGTATTTATTAGCTTATTATCTGTCTGTTTTTTTTACTTGTACATTTTTTTTTATCACATTTTTATTAACATTTCTTTTAGATGTACTCCTTCAAAGAATCTAAATTAGGTTCATATGATTCAAATTGTGTCAATCTTTTCTAATGAAACCATATTTCCACTGTAACTAAAGACGCCGTCAAGTTTGTGGGAAGGGGCGTGGCTGTTTCCAATGAATCAAGCACTATCTCAGCGATATCTATTACTCAAAACTTGAACTCTGAATGATTGTAAAAATAATGTGATAGTTAATAACAGTATTAACTTAATTATCACAATTACCTTTTTAAATATCAACTCTATTAATTTAATACATTTACTGATTCATTTATTTATTTTTATGAAACATGGTTTATCTTCGTGAGTTGAAGAGTAGCAGAAGGGCTTAGAATTTATTTTTCTATTTAATTGTGATTAAACGAGGATACTATTATTATTTTACTTGCGGCTTCAAATGAAGAGTACGATTCAATTTTTATTGACTCCTTGTAAATCTAATTTTCTCATTGATTTTCGTATTGTTTAATAATTCTTTTCCCGATAAGCTTTAATGACTGTAGCAGATAATTCAAAAACATCCATATCAAAACTGGTGTCGAGCGAGACTGCTTTTTAGCGGTCCCATGTTACAGTTAACATAGCGAACCGCTCTTGCTTTTGTATTGTCTGTCTGTCACACTGTTTGTCAAATACGGACAAACGGTTAGAGATATTAGAATGAAACCTTCACCTTTGTGTTCAGCATCAAAAAGTAGGTGACAACGTAAAAAAAATCAGACCTCAGGATCACTCCCTGACCCCCCAAATTAACGTTTTCCATAGCAGTGTTAGTAATAATGATAACAATTAACACAGTAATAATACTGATACTTCATACATAACAATACTAACAATTGCCATAAGGACATCATTGTTAATATTTACAAACGTATTGTTTCATACATTCTTTAACATATCCAAATGATGCACTAAGCATTGTATTAGCAGCCTAAGTTACAGCTTGCTTGTAAAACATCTCAGCAAACACATCACAACAAAGACTATTTCCAACCGTTACGGAAAATCACACACAGCCGCGATGTTCCATCCAAAAGAAAGACTTTAAATATAAGGGGGACCCAAACTGGAAAAGGGAACCTGTAAAGAAGTTCCGAAACGTCATATATTATGTAGGTAATTAGTTTTACATACCTTTTTCTTGACCAGTACCGATGTAGTAGGCATATATAATATTTAATATACTGGCACGTTAAATACTCTTATATTTATATAAAGGAACGGTCTTGCATTCATATGCTTTTAATTATTTTGTTTATACAATTGTGTATATTACGGGGCCGCTTTGCTTTTGACACTGTCTAAAAGCATTAATTACACTGTTTTCCCTTAGAACACCAAAATAATTACTGGCTGTTGTTATTTTCTGCTACTGATTTTTTTTTTCCTTGCCATACAATAAATTTCAGTCAGTAAAAACAAATATATTTGATGCAGCTGATGTTCTTTAAAAATATTGGACATACTTACACCATCTACAATCTTCCTGAAATACTGAACGACATTCAAAATTGTATCCTAGCTCCGCTGTGAAATGTTTGTCTCTTTTTTGCTTTTAGCTGTTTAATCTTGCGTCGCAATGTTTCTATATGACATGCACTTCCAGGTATGATTTAAATCTTAATGGTCATTTCCTTATGGGAAAAATATTCTTTGGTATATCTCTAGTCAGCGCCGCAACAACTCGATTTGGTGCCTAGTGCAAAATAATTTTGACTAAGGCAACAACCCAAAGAAAACCGTCATAAGATCTCTTGTCTTGGATTCCCGGTGTCAAATACTCCAAAAGCAGCTCAGTGATTGTTAATTGCTGTGTTGTATTTTTATCCCTTTTTTATTATTAACAAATTTAGTGATACTTTAAATAACTTCTTTCTAGTTTCTAGGCACACTGGTACTCTAGGTTTCCAATTTCTGTTGATTTGTCTATTCATCAATACGTATACATGAAACAATTTGATTCCCACTTATTTGTAAAGTTGGTATACCGTACTTAGAAATTTATTCCCGGATTTTATCGAAATTGATGAAAATTAAGGCCTCTAAAGGGCGTTTCACATGAATCCGAAAATCGGATGGTCGGATCCACGAATCGGACGTATTCTCTTTCACATGACCACGAAACTCTCTCCGACGTCGTCTATACGACATGTAACATTCAAATCGTTCGTATAGACGACGTTTAGTGGCCTTGTGAAAGAGAATATGTCCGATTCGTGGATCTGACCATCGGATTTTCGGATCTATGTGAAACGCCCTTAAGTTTACTGTTTTGTGTAATGTTACGGTAACGTAGAAAATGCCTCCTGAAATTTAGAAATTCCTTCGACGACTCTTAGATAGTGACAGTGCAAAGATGTTCCATAAATAATAAATTAGCGATAACGAAAATCGAACGGACTAGATTGCTAAGAATGTTATCTTGCGTTCATTTTTTATATACGATATTTTATGTTTTAAAAATTTTTTATCTTTTAAAATGGTAACTTTAAATATTAAGTATTTAAGAAACATCTACTGTGAAAAGTGGGTGGTTTCAGGACATTAACGAGTAGAATTGATTAAATATCAAAGATCTGTTCATTGTTGGGTTGAAGTTTTGGAATATTCTTGAAAAACTCTTAACTTAAGCAAATACAAACACACACACACAACTATAAAAACTTAATAAGTTTTATACATATAAATATATTAAAACGACCGCTTTCGCTTGTGGTATTACAAAGCTTCTTCAGGTTTATATTAAGCGGTAACGAGGCCGCTTGATTTAATGAATTCTGTTTACTCTTCTCAAAAATTCTTGATTCTTGATTTTCTATTTTCTAACTTCGTGTTGTTATAACGGTTTTAAAGTTAGTATTATATTCGTAAGCAGTTGACTTTTAAATTAACAAAAAGCAAATTTAAGGTTTTTATAATTTTGTAATGAAGTTGTAACAGTGTTGTAGATCGACCAAGAAGTGGAAGACCTATCACCAACAAGGAAGTTAGTGCAAATTAAAGCATAACTGAAATAAATATTGATAAGTATTCCAAAAAAGGAAAATGAAAAAGACGCCATATTTGTTTAGGGGATTCATGATATGTTATACACAATTTTAACATAGTTACTTTGAAAAATCGACAAGGTAGCCTTCCCTCCACATTATTCTACAAAAAATAATATATTTTCCGTTGGAGAAAATTGTAATGCTGTGTAAACACTAAGTGAAATGTAATATCATGTAATATTTAAATCTACGTAGTTAGACCTTGCATTTTGTCAAGTGAGAATCAACTGGACGCAGGGAGCAGATAAGGGCAGCACAAGGCTCCATGTTCGATCTCTGAACAAGACTTGAATGCATCTGTCTTCTCCTTATCTGTCAGAAGCCATTGATTCTGCAGAGGAACAAACAGAGTAAGATTCGATTGACTGAAAATACATGAAGAAGCATTTGATGTAGGCCTAACTTAATACAAAATAAGTTATAAAAAATTTGCAAAACCAGCACTCATGGGTGGATTTATTTTGTATTACATTTTTGTAAGTTTAAACATACTAGATATTAAATTACTTCGTAAGGACTCATCTTAAAGCAATCGGCTGCTCCATGTCTGACAAACGATATTTATGTCAATGGTTGAAACAATGTTTCCAATCACAGTAGCATTAACAATTAAATAACGTTGAAATACTGTCATAACTGATATTGTAGTAATATTCAAAAGTACTGTCAAGCCACCCACATTCAATCTAATCTAATCTAAAATTCAAAAGTAAATCATATCAAAGGTGCAAATGCAGATGCAAATCAAAATGTTTTGAAGTCACCTATTGATCCGACCTAAATCAATATCATTATTTAATCTTTGTGTTAAATCCTCAAAACATCTGCGATAGAAGTTTATTGATAAAGGAAAACTGAATGGATGAAAACTGGCGTTACTGTTTAACTTGGAGTCGTAAATCTCAAACTAAATTACACAATTACTGCGATCATTTCAGATTTCTGTACACCATTGTTAAAGTGGAGCAAATCAGAGAACGACCGTGGGCACCAGATGGCGCGATGGTAGAATTTGAATCGATTGTTAATGTCAGTGTTTATGGCGGGAAAGTTTATGGCTTCTGATTGGCGACTCTCAAGCGAGGCAAACCTTTGTCAATAATTCTCTTAAGTCCTGGAATGATTAAGAGATCATTGTCCTCTATGAAGGTCAAAGTCAATCTTTGGCTGGTCTTGATATAAGTGAGTAACAACGACATTGTTATAGTTTTCGTCTTATTAATTTACTACAACAATAAATAGTGATGATTAAAAATTCATTGTTGTGGCGAACCAACAGAAATGCATTAAAATAAATAGTTAGCAACTCCAGACAAACCGCCTGTATATATATTTTTTGTCTTTAAAATATGTAAAGATCTTAAAAATTTATAATATGTAGGCATCCGTTCAGTTATTCACTACACTGGAAAATGAACATTGTGGGTAGATCAATTTTGAGATGGAAGGGTTAGAGATTAAAATAAACATGTACTTGTTTTAAGTTGGACATAAATAAGCATCCCTACCAAATCTTATTCCCCTTTTGAGTGTGACGCTTATGTAAGCAAACTAGCAAAATCCTCGTTCGAATACGGGTCTTTTTGATTTTGACAAAGAACACTCATGTTAAATTTCGTGTTTCTAGCTTAAACCGTTTCCGAGATATGCATAACTTTTCCCTCCCCCGTTTACACCCCTTAGGGATGGTATTTTTAAAAATCCTTTCTTAGTGAGCTCTTACGTCATAAGGTGAATTCTTCCCGAAAATTTAAAGTTCCTAGGTTCAGCGGTTTTTGGCTGAGCATTGATGAGTCAGTCGGTGGGTTTTGCCTTTGATAACAAGAAGACAAATGTTCACGTGAAACAGTAAGACATCGCATACTCATTAAAAAGCATAACTTCTTCTATGGGTTTAACAGGAGAAGAATCAAGGAAGTTATAATTGACGCACCAACATTCAAATAACTAGTTCAAAAGCAAAAATCAAAAATAATTACTCAACATATAATAAATGATCTTAGTATATGAAAAAAAAGAAAGAAAAACAAATCAAGAAAAAAACAATAGGTTTCCCAGATAATTAGTTATTGATTTATAGCGATAATGGGTGTACGACCGAAATCGTGGATATGCTGAGTTTTTTTTGCGCTTCTGGACTTTTCATCTGTTGGTTTAATTTGCACTAGAATCATTAAGGGGCTCATATAGAATAACATCCATCTGCATTAAAGTTTCAGCCTCCAGGCATAAAAAATAATTCTTGGGGTTATTCTTATCGTGGCGTATTAACAACACTGATAAATGTTTTATGTGCGATCTATCTAAAGTCTAAAAAGACATCAAAATCAATATGAATCTCAAACGTTACTAGTACGAGCTGCATAAAAGAAATGATTTTTGAGTTATCACACTGGCGGACAGACTAGTTTATTTGGCTTAACAATGCTTTCTAAAACTTTTGTTCTAGCTCTGTTAACTCTGCGGTGCAAGTTAATGCTTAAAATAATTATAACCCGAAAGCAGAATGTTTTTTATCTTTCTGCGGCGATTGATGCTAAGACGAAAAACTTTCTGCAGGTGCAGGAAAAAAAAAACGAATCTCCGAATCGACAACCAAATAAAAAAAAAAAGACCCCTGTTCTATTAGATATCTTTCTGCAGCCCTCATTTTCGTTCTGCGACATTGTCGCGCCGTCGCTCGATATTCTGCTTTGGGGAATTGTAAAGGAACGAGTCTCTAGAAATTAGAAGTCTAATACACTACAACCTCGTTTATCCGGCCCTCGTTGATCCGGATCTCCAGATAATCCGGATCAGATTTGTAGGTATTTTTTTTCATTTAATGTTCACATAGATAATAATTTTTAACTATGATAGCAAGAACGTAACTATAAGTACATTCGGGTTTTATTTTGATTAAATCTACAGATCCTGCATAGATTGTACAATAAATTATTGTAATAAAATGCTTTTTGTCGAGTTTAAGAAAGCTTTACTATGTTACAAAACATAGTTTTTTTATCATAATAAACGGTAAGTCTGCTTATTTAAGGATTTGTTTTGCTTATTACCCATATTACCCGGATTATCCGGATTTTCGATTTTCCTGATTGCCTTTGGTCCCAGTTAGTCCGGATAAACGAGGTTGTAGTGTACTTAAAATAATTGACTTCTAATTTCTAAAGCCTCGTTTCTTTTCGAAGTTAAAGGTGGGCGAGTGTTGAACTGATCACATGACCTCTAGTCCCGATTGACCTCTGAAAACGTAACGTTCTATTCCTTCAATGCTCGTACGAGCCTTTGGGACTCGAATGGAATGTACAGTCATCCTCCGAACTTACGCCCCCTCGGCTTATGTACATTCGCACTTACACACACTTTGGAGCCATACACCGAAGATACTTGTTTGCTTCCGACTTACGTACACTTTGCATATACTGTGTCCGCTGCCGCCCACACAGAGCGTTAGTATTACTTATGAACGTCCTTTCAAAAGGGTGCTTTCAAAAAAAAAATTAGCATCTCTTTTTGTTTAGGTTTTCTTTTTATTACTGATTATAACTTTTATTTAAGTGTTTTCTTATGATTAAATTAAAAACTATAGCCAATTTCAGAAAAAGATCGCGAGTGATATCAGGCGTTAGAATCTCTATTCTGTGGTGGCAAGGAGGTCTAAGCATCCGTCTTTCATGCTAAGGTTCGCTTCTCCTAAATGCCTCTTTTGTTTTTCTTCTTGAGAGAGGAGAGGAAGATTTTTTTTTTTTAGTTCTTTTGTTTAATCCTGTGTAAATTACACTGTGTAAATTATTCTCGCCAATCAAATCACAGGACCACACAAAGACTGACCTTTACGATTAACTGTTAAGTATATTTGAGGAGACACGTGCGAGCTAGTGGAGGCAGCCATGATGTCAAGTAGTTCGACAGCTTAATAACCAATAGCATGATTGATTTTTACTAGTTTGAAAATTTCTACAAAAAATCTTAAACTCTTTATTACATATCAGTATAAACTTAAGTAATTTCACATCTTACAAAACCTTTTGCTTGCAGAACGATATTTACAGAAAGATGGAACTATGTTTCGGGCTGATGGATACTGTAAAACTTGGTTCAATGACGTCACTCCCGATTTTTTTTTTTTTTTTTTTTTTTTTGCACTGGCTTAAAATGTAGTCATATAGCTTGTTGTGTAGTAAGGCAAAGTTGTAAGGCAACAACTTGGCATCTTGTTGTATTACATTCAGTTATGCAGTTACTTATGCATATGAGAATTGCAGTGTATTAAGTATATTGATAGACGAAAAAAAAATACTATATTTCGATTTAAGAACACCTTCCTCAAACCTAACCTGCTCAAGTCCGGTGTATAGCTGTAGTTATCAGCAAGAAATTATTCTTTAAAGCTTTGTTTACTATTTTATGTAAACACCAAAAAAACAAAAAAACACATCCAAATTGTTTTCTGTTTATTTTTTAATATATTCTTGAAGCAAGAATTTAATCTTAATATTCTTAATAATCTTAATATTCGCAATTAGCATCCTGATGGGACGAAGTGAAGGTCGCAAAAGTTCATTCGCTCGCTCACCTTTAGCTTCTCATAAACCCTAGGGCCTCTGGAAAAGAAATAAATAGAGACCCCCCCCAACCGCTGACCATCGTCAAGAATGAACCCAGCTCTTCCAATTTGTAGCCAATCCAATTTGGAGAGGGGGGTGGTGGCAGACTTATTAAAACAAGCCAAAAAATAAATATTAATTAATTTATGGCCGCAGTGTCCCTTATTTCACCACCTTTAAAAGTGCTTCCGTTTGTGTTGTTACTGGAAGCATTAGTTCCCTCTTTAAGTAATGAAAAAAAATCTTGAACACCCAAGAATGTCCCCACTTATAAGAGGAGGAAAAAAGATGTGATTAACTTGGTCTCTTTGACTTTTTTTAAAATTTTACTTGTAATTAAAGGAGGCTTTTTGGATCCAAAAATATGCTAATCAGCTTGTCAACAGAAAAAATGAAATATCGAGTTGATTCTGGACATCTCCATTTTTTATAGTAATTACTGATTTATGTATTGCTTATTTAGACGAGCGAAGCCAGTCTTCCATTTCCAACTTGATCACATTTTGTGAACCGTTTTATTCAACATCTACAGTAGCTAGAAATATGAAATTTTGCAGGCTAACGTCCAAATCTATGTAGAAGTAACTTTACTATCGTAAATTTTAAAAGAATTATTTGTTTTTAAAAACTTGGGAAAAGCCATAAGAAAAACGCTGTTAGTTCTTAAACCGAAACAAAATCTTGTAATTTTTAATAAACCTATAGCGTTGTAGCAATAGTCACTTTAAGTACCGTCAAACTTAACATGAATATATATATATATAATTATATATGCTAATTTTCGGAAGTGATTTTAACTACTCAAAACTCGACTTTTTGCTAGTTTACAGTAGTTATTTATATTAGTAATATTGTAGTTTCTAAAGAAAAACTTATGTTTAATTATCACATATATTCTCTTTCTACAATGATCATGGAACTATTGTTAGAGCGTTGTCCTTTTAGTTAATTATCGTTTTCTATTATTTTAAATTTTATGCTTCGTTTTAGCTTGAAAATGGACGCAAATTGTAGCGTAAGGTACATGTTGCTGTAAATATTAAAATTTTACTTTTCTTTGAATTAATTTGCTGTTATGTTCCTTCGTTGTTTCTACAAATAAACGTTTCATACTCGGATTTTTCAAGGATTTGTTTACTTGTAATGTGAGAAATTAATGTTTAACGGTAAACAAAACATTAATAGTTTTCGAGCTTTTGATATTTGAACATTGGCATTTAATTGTTTGTAAATATTCCAAATACAACGGTTATGGTTGAAGGTTTTAATTTAATTTTACAGTTATTTTAAGATTTAGCTTATGAAGTGCTGCAATTTTTGAATGTTATTAGGGTATTTCATAATGGCTTAATTACAGAAGTTGGATTTTAACCCTAATTTGTAATCTAATGAAGAAAAAAATTGCATGGAATCATTATGTAAAAGTGACCCCAGCCTCTTTATTTATGCTGACAGTCTGCATCAAAATTAATTTGTGCTAAAATTAAATAGTTGAAGCTCATTATTAAATTTTCAGCTTCCTAAGTGAAAGAAAAGTTAATTTAGCTCAGCGCTTTAATTGCATTTTTTTTAAAGACTTATGGGTTCACTTACTTTTTAGTTATTTGGGAAGAAGATGGTGGAATCTTTTGCCTTTTGTGTAATGTAAAGCTTGAAAAAGGGAGGGCCGGTCAGGCCTCCGAAATATTGTAATGGAGGATTTCTGTTGTTAAATAAAGGAGTTTAAGAAATTTAGTAAGTTTTATTATATTACTTATGGGTTTAGTTTGTATAAAAATTAATAGATTGCCTTACCATTACCAATAAAAGGATCGTTTAAATAACTAATTGCTGAGTTATAATTAATTGCTAATTTATGATTGTATACCTGTATTCTGTTTAAAACGTTGTATTTGCTGTCCGTGGGGAGAGGGAGTGATAGGGGTTAGCCCCGCCCCCCAAAATTGCAACCAAAAATGGAAAAAATGTAGGATTTAAGACCTTTTTTATTTTTTGGTTGAAGGACCATCATTATAAATCCTCCCATTCTAAAATTCTCGGTAAGCCTAATTTTTTTCTATCTGCATTCAAAGGGACGTAACCGAAAACTACTTCCCTTTACGCAGAAAAAGCAGTGCAACAAGAAGACGATTGCTATCGATCGGAATAATAAGAAAATTTGATTATTGTGTAAAACAAATCCCTCTGCAGTTCGATTAGGATTGAGAATTATTGATTCCTCAACACCCAAGAGATAGCGCCGTTAGATTGTAATTGAGTAAACAACTGTCACACATTTTATTGTTAGTTCTTAATTCAGTGATTGGTATTTTTTCGTGTTTGTTACAGAAGACAAAGCTAATCTCAAAGATATTGGTTTGTTTTTTGCTGTTTGGTCTTCGAGAAAGACTTCTTATCTTTTTCACTAAAACCTATGTTGATAGTTTGCATTTCAAAATAATATTCATCGTATTATTACATCCAATTACGTGTTGCATAATTAGATAATTAAAAAAGTTTATAAGTATAAAATTATGAAAACGTCAATTCAGTTTACATGTTTTTAGTAATGCCTTAGGAATAACTATTAAATTCTCTTTGTGTGTGTGTGTGTAAGTGTAATGCCCTCCACACCTTAAACAGGAAGTCAGAGCGCCATGTATAATACCTCTTTGGACTTGGAGGTTTGGATTTCCGAACAGCTCATTTCCGGTTACAGGTGACGATTGATCGGTCAGGAAAATAGCGGTAATTGGATAAAATTAGGGTTTATCAGTACTGAATCGACTATTCTGTGAACGAATACGATACTCTCGACCAAATTCGTACTCAAGACTCGAAGAAAGGGTGCAAAAAAGGAAGAAGGGTTTAGACATAGACATGCTAAATGAACTCAAAGCGGAACTCAAATGTCACTTTTAGCAAAGACGCTGATCTTCGGATCGCTTGATATTTTAGTTACTTTATTTTATACAAAATCACTGACAGCGAATGAGAGGACGCCTTGGGATTTCGGATCCGTCTCAAATAGCAACTTCCCTAATTGTGGTCCAGAAGAGGAGAGTGAGTGCAGGTTGGGGGCGAATCAACCAAAACTAATACATTAGTGTTTGTTCTCTTCTCTGTAATTATTTCTATTTAGTACCATATGGACTGGAATGTAACACATGGGCAAAAGTAAGTACAGCTGCGCAGGAAACATAGTCATATCTATTTGATAATCTGGTCAATCAATGATTTTTGGAAAGTAGTAGAAATTGATATAAAAGTCATCTTATTGTCCACCTTTTAATATGAAGTAAAATAATAGGTAATTAAGTAATTACCTATTACTTTAAGTAAAACCATAATTTCCTCTGCATCAGACATCGTATTAAAAACCTTAGTTTTATAATCTACACTTGATTAGATGTTGATGTTTTCCGAACTATTTTATGAGCCATTCTACACAGTATAATAGGTCTATAAAGGCTCTGTAAGCCTATACCGAACCACTGTGCCTTTAAATAAATAAATAAATAAATAAATAAATAAATAAATAAATAAATAAATAAATAAAAATGCATGGATCGACATCAAATTTATGATTAATCGATACGGAACTGATTATGGTGTTTGTGGAACAATTTAGTGAGAAACTATACAATTTGGCCCAAATACCCACAATAATTCAAAAGAGCAATGAATCATAGTTTTTGAGAGAAGATTAACTAAGTTTGGGACAACCTGTTTGGAACCACTCAACATTCTATATCCGAGTACTTAAAAATGCAGGGAGTATATATACAGAATACTAACACAGAGTCCGCCAAAAAAATATACATACACTTGAAGAGATTGTAAATTAGAAGTGTGTATACATTGTTTTGGCGGACTCCGTATGTAACAAAGAAGTCTAATAAAGAAGAAATATTGAAAAAAATAATGATATAACAATAATATAAAGATAATTAAAGATTTCCTTAGAATACGTTCCTTTTAGAATAACTGTCCTCAGTAAGTTGCTTGCACGGGCAAGGTTGGGGGGGGGGGGATTTGCCCCACCCTGGAATTTTTCAATTTATATGAAAGTCACAGAATTATTTTCTCTAAAGAGGACTAAAAGATAGAAAACAGGTAAATTTTATAACTAATTAGTTTACTTGTAATTATTTTATATAATTTCACAATGTAAAAGTACAATTTTTACAGGCTTTTTTACACTGCCTATATATTTTGCCCCCTCCGCCATCCTGGAAAGAAATCTTGTGAGCGTTCTTGGTTGCAGGTATCTCGATGCTTTGTCTAGTTTGCATCAAAGTTCTTCGTTAAAATTAAGATTTCCTTTGTTTATGGTTGAAATAATTGAAGAAAAGTTCGGTTTTTATCGATGAACTTGTAACTGAGCTCTAGATATCACATAATATATTCGTACTAACGATCTACAAAGATAGAAATACCTAAGCAAAAAACAAGGTTTCATTTTATAAAAGAGGGTATGTTTATAGTAAGGCAAGGTTTCAAAAGGGTCACTGAAACTCGTGCCAGTCGAATTCTCACTTTGTGTTAGTGGATATGGTTCATTTCGGTTCGTTCCACTGTTGTTGGTCGTGTGCAAACATTGTTCCTTTGTTTTCCTTCAGCAATGAGTGTGTTCAAAAGGTCGAAAGAGTGGGAAGTGACGTGTGTAAATTGTACAATGATCAAACAGGGTCTGCCGTGGCACGATTTATCGAAAACGTAGGGACAGTAAAACAGTGGTCTCAAATTCGCGACGCTCAATGAGACGTAATGCTGCACACCATACAGTTTGCGATTTACGTGTTTCGTAGCCCGTCGTTATTTAGTTAAATTGATGTAATTCAGAAAAAGCTGTGAAATTACGCCACCATTATAAACAACATACAGAAGAATGAGTTTTTTCTTTACTGAGTTGTTTTAAAAATATTTATTTTGTTGTAATTGTCATTGCCTTTTTTTTGTGGCTGCTGTATCAAGGGTTTAAAACTGTATTATAGTAAGTGCAGAGAAAGAAGAATTACCTTTTTAGCAAATAAACGGTTCACTTAGTTGATCCTGGAACTCATTGCTGCAGAAAGCAATATGGCGGCGTTACAAAAACAGACTGCTGTAAGGCCTTCACAGCAAAGCTAGAAGTATAATTTGGAACGTTTTCCACTATTTTAAGAGTCAGGGAGATGGCATGTGTATTCTACATTACTAGGAAGACCCAGTAGCGTACCAGGGGGGGGGTCCGCCCCGGGCCCCCACCTGGGAGGGGCCCCATCAGCAACACTTTTCCTTTTTTTTTTGCTTATAAAAGCAAGACTAGGGGGCCCCACCTACAACTCCCGCCCCGGGCCCCCAAAGGCGTTGGTACGCCACTGGGAAGACCTGCTATTGTTACAAATTTGTCCCATTTGAAGGTGAAGAGAGTTGTCAACGAGGGAAATCGACGGATGCGGTCATGTTTCCTCACCCAATTTCATTTTCCATGTCCAAAGCCTTTAGGATATGGATGATATTTTTATTTTTATATTCACATTTTTTTTTATAAATAACAATGCACAGAAATGTCAAAGATGCAAAGAATAAAAAAAAAAAAAATCGAAAATCTGCAGAAGTAAAGGAATTAATTTTACGATGCTTTGCGATAGACGTCACTGAGAATACATGGCAGTAGTAATCCATAACCCACGATTTTCATCTTTGTTCAACCATCGTATAGTTTATAAGCTTTAACTTTTTATTTGTTTCTAATTGACGAGGTCATAGAAAAAGAGTCAAAAACAATCCGTTATTTTCTGTATTTCTGATCTTCATTTATTTTTATTGTTTATTTCCATTTCAAAATCTCTCTCTTTATTCAAATTCTAAAGTCAGTTAGTTAACGGTTTCTGTGAACTGCGCACATACTGCGCATACAGCAATATAATATAATATCATATGGTAACATCAAAGTGAATAGAATTATTTTATTGACTTAAATATAAATAACCCGTCTCTAAATAAATGTATAGCTAAAAAAAATATAAATTAATAGATAAAAGAAAATCACAAAAAATCATATTTAGATATTGAAGTTAATAAATAAAAAATATAAAATTAATTAACAGAAAAACAATAAGAATTAGTAGATAAGAAAACTTATAGAAATTAGATAAAAAAAGTAGGTACGTAAACATTGAAATTATATATTTAGTTATATATTGAATAATTATTATATTGAAACTAAAATATATAATATCTAACATTCTAAAAAGGAAAAAAAAAATATTGTTAAAACTTGAAATAAAATCAAAATTAAGCAAAAAATTTACAACTTAAAATTGATGACTCTTAGTTATATCGATTTTTTTTTTCCAACAGTCTATTCAATTTTTTTTTTAATTGTATAAACTTAATTCAAAGCTAAACTGAAACATTGATACATATCCATACAAAATACTACTTACAAAATTGTAGTATATGTAAATAGTATAAAATAGTTCTTATGTATTGAAATGGGAATGAAGGGGTTTTATTTTAATAAACCTAAATATTAGCTTACTGGGAATTCTTTGCGTCTCTGGAAGACGTATGTCATGAGTCATTTCGTAATATTACACGACTAATGGTCTGATAAGGAGAGTCTTGTCATTACTTGGTTCAGAAGATAAGATAGTAGACGTGTAAATGACATAATGAAAAATTGCAACAGCTCGGGTGAGTCTCTCATAATTTCAAAGTATTTCATCGTTTTACTTACGACTAATCCCTATGTGAATAACCCATACCGGAACCGGAAGTGACATCTCCTCAATCCATATAATGCTGAAATCATATGAATGAGGATAAAGCTGAAGCTGCAAATTTGTTTATTCACGAACTTTTGCTGTGGGCTTCATTACTTCGTCGTCTTTTCGATAAGTAATTTTATTTTGAGTCAACTATTCCTTTCCCAAAACAAAACAAAATAAAATATTGTTGACCTGCTAACGTTCGAATACCCGCATTGTTTTAAGACTATTGCTCTTTGTCTATTGGTCGGATGGATATATTAAATTCAAGAGGATCTTCCATTTTAGTAATCTAAATCTATCTACAAAAGTTTAGTTTTCTGAGATATGCAGTTTTTGAGTTATCTTGACCTCAGAAGAATGGATGACATGCATTTTTTAACTAAACTTTATTTAAGCCTTTTTTTTTTTATCGCAAACATATTTAAGGGCGTAACAAACATTTGTATCAAACTTATAATAACCTGTGCAATCATGCAGATATAGTTTTAATATAATACATGGAGTTGCTGGAATCGTTGGTTTTTAAGTTCAAAATATGTGATTATTCTCTTATTGTCAAAAGCAAAATATTCACCAACCATTATTATTGATGTAATTATCATCATACAGGGGATTCTGCTCTGACGAGATATTATAAGAATGTCACAGGTATTTAGATTGAACTTTTTTTCTTTTTTTTTATATTATTTAAAGTTTAAAGATTGAAATACAGAAATATTTTCTTTTATACACTTTCCCACTGCATCAGAAACATTCTATCATCTTTTAATGAAAAAATGAAATTTAATATTACGTTCTGCGTTAGGCCTACTACTCTTGGAAAATAGTAAATGTTTCCATTATTTCTTTACATTATTCATAACTTTTTCCAACACTGATTCAATATAATTACAAAAAAATCTAAAATGAAATAGATATGAGGAGGTTATTTTTAAAAATTTTGGAGACCATTTTTCACATAAAAATATAAGAGCTTATAGATAGTTAAGCTGGGATTAAACTCCCAGTTTATAAGAGGTATAATCACATATTATATATTTATGTCGTTTCTTACAACTAAAAACAAGAAGTAGTAAAGGATCTGATTGGGCAAATTAGAGGAAGGCATATCCATCGTTCTCTTGTTGAAAGTAACATTGCGTAAGGAATTCAATGAACTTTTTAAATTAATTAATGTATGCAAAGAGACAAGAATGAGGGCCACAAAGCAGCCAAGGAAGCACAGTTTCGTATACAGGATTATCCCGGTATTACTACATATTAGGTTGTCGTAATGCGAAAATCGTTGTATTACGAAGCACTGACTAATTTTTTTTTTTTCACTTGTCCGCGCAGGTGCTATGGAATCGATATACACGGTATAACCGATTTGTCTTTTCATTTTTATCTGCCATTATTTTATATTTTAATCATAAGAGAAAAAGAAAATGATAGTTACAAACAGTTTAATATTCACTTAATCTACAAAGAGATGTACCGTGTTTGTCTGGACGCCGAAAGGTCACCAAAGAGTCGTATCGGCGAACGTATTTATTAATTTTTTTTACCTGCCGCAAAATCGGAAAAGCCACTATTTGTAAACGGTCGTATGAGCGAAGCGCCGTAAAACGAATTGTCTCCAATGGATTATGACTGGCTTTACCTATTGACTAAGAAAAGTACATAAATAGATAGACAGCTGCAAATTAACATATACAGCCCTGCTTATCTTGTAGATTAGGGACCGGAGTGCCGTAACGTCGATTAGCGAAAATGGTCGAATCTTGAAGCATAGCTTTTACTTAGCTCACGGGTGCCCACGAGGGGGAGTCACGGTGCAGACTGCGCCATTGAAATTTTTTTTTTTTTTTTGGGGGGGGAGGTTGAAAAAAATTAAAAAGAGTGTAAAAGTCTTTTTTTTTTTTTTGGTTGTCGATTTGGAGAATCCTTTTTTTTGCCGTAATGCAAATGTGGGCCAAGCCCCTCCCCCTCCGTCAGATCTTTGACCGGGGGGGGCCGGGAGCCATAAGGTCTAGAGGTGGGTGGGCACCTCTGCTTAGCTTGCAAATGCATTTTTGCCACGAAATACGTAAATAACCCACTATTTGTCACTTGCAAAAGCTAAATAACATACTATATGTAATGCACTTATACAATGGCCGAGAAAAATCATACCAAAGATAGACAAAGTGAACGGCCGCTCGTCAGAAACATGATGAGGTAGACAGATCATGCGTTCACCTGTATGGGGTAGGGTTGTCATTGAACAGAATCGCTTACGATAAGTGTCCATCAAGCGGTAAATGTGGATTTCTTTTTTTTATTTGTTTACTGAATGACATTAAATGTTCTATTATAGAATATTTGATATTATAAAAGTGCATGTAATTTTAATCGAGCTATAATTTGAACGTAGGCCATCTGCTAAAACGTTTCAGCCATCTGTTCATCAACTCTTTGTTGAACAATAGATTTTGGAACGGATTTTTTTTTTTTTTTTGGTATGTTTCGGGACTATCTCAGAACTCCACCCAATCGTCTATCTTGAATTTTAGCTATCTCAAATAACCTAACTTTAAATGCAAATGTGTTTTTTTTTTTTTACCACAGAAAGAAAATATTTAGCAATAACAACTTCTCTTATCAATTATAACAGCTCCTTATTACAAGAAGTTCAATCCTTCAGATATTTAGGTATTCCACTATCATACGATCTGTCGTGTAATTTCCATGCACATACAAATCACTTACTGTCTCAAAAATTTGGGTGTCATTCTTAAACTTTATTTTCTTAGATAAGTACTTCTAAATTTATATTGATCACTAATTCATATAAATCTGAGTTATGTGGAACCCATTCCAAGAAAAATGATAGTTAAAGCATATCTAAGATTCCTCGTTAAAAAAAACCTCGTCTTTACTCTGATCCTTCTCGGCGAAAATATCAATACATATTAATCGCTATTCATCCTAGTTAGCTTCAGTTGACCCTTTTCATCTATAAAACAATCAACAAAAAACCCTGTCCTTAAATACGGAACTCCATTCCCGTCCGTATAAGTACTAGACTCAATTCTATTACTAACAAAAAACAAGATTCAACTATCAAAGAAGAGCAGTCAAATGTGGAATAAAATTCCAAAGGGAATTCGTGACTGCAGTTTTCTGGTCCAGTTTAAAAGAAAATTTAAATAGTATCTATCTACTCAACATCAGTACAATCCTAATGAATTCTTATAGATATTTAACCCCACCCTTTGTATAGTATTTGGTGTAATTTTTAGTACGTTGTGATCTTCCTCATTCTTCCCTTCTTTTTTTGTCTTTCCTCTACTAGGGCCATTATAAAATGTTTCCTCTACATCTCATGTAAAAAATAGAATTTTTTTATTCCTCCAAAATGTACACAGCTTTGTAAAATTTTGTAAAAAACGTTTTTATCCAGATTTTTACTATTACTTATTTTATTTTCTATTGTAATACTTTTTATTTTATTTTCATTGCTGACACTCTTTTGTCTTCTCCACGGGATCCCACTTAGGGCTGTCGAAATTGTAATCAATGCATATGACTGACTGAAAATACTTTTATAGGCAACAAATTGTTATTATTATTAGAAGATCGCAATAGTTGAACCAAAAAATAATGATAGTAAATATAAATATTTCTCTATAAATCATGTTTATTTGATAATAGAGATTGTTATGTTGATATTCTGAGGATATAATTTTACTGGAATTTGTTTGATCATATTTAGTACTGTTTATCTTGGAATTACTGGTTTCAGTATTTTGTTTTTTAATTATCCCGGTTTTTTGTGCTTTCAAGACAACGTATCTCTTTCTTTTTTTTTTTTTTTTTAGCGACCCATTTGGGACTTATAAGTACCAAATCGGTCGCTATTGCGTTTATCCTGTCTGTCCGTCCGTCCGTGACTGTCCACCCCTAACAACTCCCGAACGGAAGGTCGGATCGACAAACGGATTTCACCATCGTGTTGATGAGACCCAAACAACTTAGGAATGGGATATTTTCAGGAGCCAACTCCTCCCCATATTTTGGCATTGTTTTTATTGGATTTCAGCTATTAGCTTAAATGTCAGAAATGTACCATATCCTTTTAGTTGTCAGCTATAGCTTGATTATTAAGTTGTCGGACTCATACGCTGAAGGTTGTCGGTTTGATTCCGTGTATGTACTGTTGTTGTTGTTTTGTTTTTTTTTTCTCTTAATAAATTTTTTTTTTCAATGTTCGCGTGGTTTTTTTTTTCTTTTTTTCCTAACTGTTTTTTTTTTTTTTTTATTTTTCCTTACATTATTGTACTTTCTTTTTTTAAAATAATTATTTTTTAATTATTTTATTATTATAGGCCGTTCTTAAATTTATGCTTCAGCAAAAAATTATATTGTTTCTTCATTGGCAGGTTTTTTTTTTTCTTTAATATGGATTTTTCCTTGTAGAAGCGAGATCTTTCTCATAGAAAATTGAAATTTTAGTCTATAATGTTCGTCTTTTGATCACAGACGGACAGATATGCGATATTTCGACTTAAAATGCTAAAACGTTTTTATTCTAATCCTTTTTTTAACGAGATTTTTAGGATCCTCGTCTATATGTGTCTAACGCCCTCCACAGACCAAACCGGAATCACTATGAGTCATACCTGTGTGGACTCCTCATGACCCGGAGATTTTGGGAAAAAATCCGACTTCAGTTCCAGGCCGCTTCCGGTTCTAAGTGCTACTGAGTCTCTCAGAAAAACAGTGTTCATTGGACAAAATTAGAGTCAGTCTATACTGTGGCTTAGACATACTAATGAACTCAATGCGGGCATCGCTTAAAATTGTATCTGACCTTGAAATACTATGGCTTGAATAAATGCGTTTTGCTCTTCAATCAATTGTTGTTTTACTTTTAACAACACAAGCGTTTGATAGATTGCGAATTGTATGGGATTCTTGGTTTTGTGCTTACTGTAAAACTGGGAATTAACTTGTTCTCATCAATATATACTAAAGGAATTAGAAATGTAGGAAAATGTTTTAATATACTCCGGCCACGATAACGGGACGATCGGAAGGAATCCCACGTGATTATGACATATCTGCTTTTCAGCCAATCACAAACAAGCGCGCCTCAAAGCACAGGTCTCTATTAATTTCCCTCAAAATGTCGCCCCGGAGTATTTTACAGAGCAGTGCTCGAAATATTATTTTATAGATTGAAGCTTATTTTCGAAAGGAATTGAAAAATGGAGGACTAAAATTAAAACTAAATTTTTGTTTTTGTTTTGTTTTATAGCTGTAACGTAATATTCTTCGAAACCTCTGAGAGAGGCTAGTTCTGACGTCGAATCGTCACATTATCGTGGCCGGACTATATCCTGTGATAGATATAATGCTAGTATAAGAAAGAAAGATAACTATTAAATCAATTTATTTCAGGAGTAATGTCAAAGAGATCAGGTTTTTTTTTTTTAGAAAATAAAGTAATCCGGTCAAAGTGCTGGCAAAATTATAAGCAACAACAAAATCGTTTAGCCTATATAAGAAGAGTCGATTTTAACAAATTTGGGGGTTTTGTCCAGAAATTTGTGTAAACAATTAAATATAAAATTTCATCAAAATTCAGCTTCAATAAGCTGAAGACCAGTGGCAGGCAGAACAAAAATAAATCAATTATAAAGATTTATTAATTATGAGTTGGATTAACAGAAGATTTAAATACTCTATTATTTAATTTTATTTGTTATTGTAAAGCAAAAAAAAAAAAAAAAAAAAAAACCCTTTTTTTTTTTTCTTTTTTTTTTATAACGTTAGCATTAACACAGAAACGTTGACTGTCCCATCAAGTTAATTTCGTTAATATTTTATTCTTCTTTTCCTGAGCCCATTTCCCTGATGTGTAGTTGATCCTCGCAGATGCTTCCCCATCTGTTTCATTCTGTTATCAAGTAATTTACCAAATTGTGGCGCTAAACCCAAATATTGTTTTGTTGATAAATTTTCTGATATGCTTACAAATTGTCTGATTTTTCTTTATAGGTTTAATTCACTTAAAAATTTTAATATCATATAATAATACAGAAAATGTAAATTTTTTTGAACAAGATATCATTATAGCGAAATAAGCTAATAAATAAACTAACAATTGATCACATTTACGTTTTATTTGCTATAGGAATTAAAAAAAAATATAGTAATTTGATTATATTATCCCTACAGAATATAGTGGGCATGCGCACTCTAAAGGCTGGAGGAGCCGGATTCGATTTTTGGCGGAGATAGGGGAATTTTTTCCCTGGTTATTTTTTCTCCCTACGATCCCCAGGGTTCAATACTTTGTCAAATGGGTACCAAGTCCGGAGCTGCCGATTAAGATGGACAAGCGTCGCACTGGCTTTTTGACCTTCATTAGGTGGTGTTCGGCTGGCGATCAAAGGAGTCACACCTCTAATTTTTAACCTTTAATCATTGAATCTGAACCCCCTCTGTTCCTGAACACAAATATCACCAATTGAGGAATTTTTAATTGTTATGAATACACTGAAGCTCGGTTACAACGCGGTCGTTTATATCGCGAATTCGGATATAACGCGATTTGGTCTTGGACCCCTTCTATTTTGGAAAAAGTATATAATTGTAAAATTGCAAAATTTACCGTTTTTTCGCCTAAAATCAAATCAAAGGTGTAAATTAATATGCTTATTTCCTTATTATTTACAGTAATTGAGACTCTTTACCCACCCTACCATCACGAAAATGCGTCAAATACAATATATTCTTTAAAACATTACCAGAATCGCGGACTTTTTCGTTTAACCAAAATGAATATCAAGATCTATTTTTCTGCCAATGACAACCAATAAAGAGGCCCATGTAATCTAATAGGCGTATGAATACCTAGTTTCGATCCACGTGACTCGTCGTTTGTACAAGATGCCAAGATGGCGGCGCCAAATCGATTTTGGTTAATATAACCCATCAAAGTGTTGAAAAGGTAATGATTTACGTATTTATAAATATAAAATTCTCTCACATAGCTCGGAATGATATAGGTAACCGCGAAATGACCATTTTAAATCGATTTGGAATCGTATGGGCGATAACAGGGTGCGATGTACGACATTTGACGTCACGAAGTAATAAAAGTTCGGTTATATCGCGATCTTCAAGATCTTGGATCCGAAAGATCGCGTTATAACCGAGCTTCTGTGTATAAGTATAGTGGTAGAACGTCTTCGTAAATATAAAATCACTAATACTGTATAAAACGAAAATAAGAAATCTTAATTAAATATGAATTTTCTGTAATTAGCATTGCATTACTTACTGTTATGCATTGAATTATTTATGAAGCATTTGAAGATTGGTCTCGTCTGGAAACACCTTATTTTTATCACTACATCTGCAATTACAAGTTAGCCACCTGACGAGGTTTAACCATTTGTGATTCATAAACCAAATTGTGTAAAGATTTACGCTCATATTCTGATCGCTAGAAATGAACAACTGCTGCTTGCAGTAAAATATAAGGAATTAAAATTAGTATACCCTACTTGACCTTCGAACTTCCTAATATGGTAAGATATTGTTCAAAATGTCTTTTGTAAAAGAAGTGGATTGTTTAAATTTTCTAGTAAGCTTTTTAACTATATAATTAATATTTTATTTTTCATGATAATTGGCTTAAAGAGATACGTATATTATTATTTTTGTCCTAATATTGTCATTTAGAGACTAGTTTGTACCCAAATGGCTGTCAATTTTCATGTTTTTATTTTGTTATCCCATATTACTATATTTTTTTTTATTTAACTAAGATTTTAAAATAACAAGTCAATAAGATTGATAGTTCTCTGTTTGCTTATCCGAGTTTTTTCTCAATATTTTTAGCTTATTACTTAAACTATTAAACATCAGCGTAAATTGTTACTTCTTATTAATGATATTAACCTTTTAATATTACTTTTTTCGGTGAATAAAACAAAACCAGAGGCAAAGAATAAAACTAATACGACTTTTTTTGATATCTCCTCCTCCTGTTACAAAGGATAGTATTTTATTGCATCGTCGTATCTTCTTTCTATGTTTACGAAAGGTTTCACTCGCTCTTTTTTTTTCCTTACACAGTGAGATAAAGATCAGAATAGGAATATTATTTATTTATGGATATAAAATTACTTTTTGTCTAGTTCAAATTCAGTAAAAGGCACCTTCATTTCATGTTCAGCTCAAATTACGATAATTTGTAGTGGACCACAAAAATTAAATTCTTATTAATATGTAAAAAAAAAGATACTGAGAAAATTTTAAATAAAAAAAATTAAAGTTGGTATACCAACTTTCGAATACTCTCAGTAAAACCGAAAAAAAAAAAAAGTTGGGAACCAGTAAAATTTACTAAAGGCACCAGTAAAATTTCATTTGTACAATTTTATTTTTTTAATTTTAAAACTTTATTATGATAATGCTATATAATGGTCATTTTTTTTTTTTTTACCTTAAGCTCGTCACTGTATATCCAGTTTGTTTCAGAATTAATAGAGAACTCATATTGAACTATATCCGCCTACCATTATAGTTTCATTGTCCTAAGACAATTTTGTGAGTAATTATGATTTTTCGATGATTTAGTGACTTACAGAGATGGGATCTATTATAATCAAATCGAGATTATTTTTTATTTATATAAGAAAAATAGAAAAGTTTCAACTTCCTGTAATAAGTAGTTTTTTCCCTTGATAGCTTTATGTAATTCGGCATTAAAAAGAAAATCATCAAACAACGCCAATGCAAACTTTCGTTACCTTATTTGGGCTATTGAAAAGAATATATAGACTATTGATTGCTAAGTAAATAATAGTATTTATAAATATTTATAAATAGTTATAGTAATCAGAAATGAACGAATAGGCTTACAATTGGATTCGAAAGTAAATACATAAATAGGAATAGAGCTCAGTTAAACTTTTTATATAGTTATAAATAAATAAATATAGAAATAAATAAGCCTAATTGTCAAACAAACATTATCGCCTATGTCTGTTCGACAATAGTAATTTAGATGTCACTATATTTGTAACTTACAACATAAATTTAGACATAATATAACTATTAGAATGTTACAATATAATTTTACACATATATAAAGCTGTACACAAATTGAAATTGAGATTTATTATTATTTATTTATTTAGTTTATAATAAGATTTATTAGATAACTTTAAAAAGCCAGACTTTCTAAAGTTACGATAATATCAATATTAAAACGAAATAGTTTTTTAGAAAGATACGACAGTATTCCTTGAATTTCTGATATTATCTTTAAATATGGTTTACTTCAAAGTTATATATTTCATTACATTCAAATTTTTTTTCAGTCTAATCGTTTTATTACTCCAAATAAAAGAATATTGTAATCCATTACATCTGTTGCAATGAAGAAATGGAGTTTAATCATTATGCAATCCGTAAACTGAATATCATAACCTTGTAAATTTACCTTGATGTGATAAAAATGAAAATGACTTCTTTTCCCTCTACTTTTTTTTTAAATCTGAACCAGTTGTGTTGCTTTCTTTTGGGACAATAGAAATCAAACTCTTGCACTTTTTCCACGGTAGTCAAACAGATGGTATCGATCTCGCATTTAAAGCCCCCAGACCCCTCTCGCCCCCCACCCCTATCCCCTATTCTGTCTTCCTTTACCCTTGAAATCGGCGGTGAATGGACTCAGCTGTTTAATTATTCTGAATGAGATACAGCACGTGCTGCGTGCACGCACTCTACTCAGTCTCGCGATGGTGGCTCAGTAGGCGGACAGTGTCGGTGGAAGCGAGTAGCAGCAAGTCTCACAATACAGTAAGAACGCTTTGTCTCCGTTACGCCATGGTTGTAACTTTGAGCTTTCAATTTGTATCGTACATTTTGAATGGTATTTTCTTTTCAGTTTATAACTGTTTATAAATTGGAAAGAATTTATAGATAGATCGTAGTGTCAAAATGTATTTACATTCTTTTTAACATGAAGAATTTGAATCAATTTTATAATGCCTTTTAACTATGTATATATAATCGAGCTTATATTTTAAGACTTAAAATCCTAGAAATTATCAGTTTTGTTGTAAATAATTACAATAAAAAAATATATCTATTTATATTTGAGAAAGTTTGTCTGTTCCGCGGTTCAAATTTATGTCTTAACAAATTTTGTAGTGCTAGGAAAGTTGGTAATTTCATAAGAACGCATAGTTCAGTTTGATCTTTCGTTTAACACTTAAGTTGTGATTTATTTTTAATTGAAGATAAAGTCAATTTTGTTTGCTTTGATCTGGGCATCATTTTGAGAATTTCCTGCATAGCTCCCGGAACTCTAGCTTCAGTTGATGGGATGGAATCGACGGAAACCTTACAAATGTTTCTTTTGATATTTTGCACCGGAGTTGTATTTCAATCTGTGTGTCACGTGTTCTTATACAACCACAGACCCTGATATTACAATGAGGCGAATGCAGCCGTAAGACCCTAATTCACAGTGATCCCAATATTTTACGTATGGGCTATTTGTTACATTTATTATTGAAAATTTTGGAATCGATCCTGTTGACTGCCCACGCCCCTATCTGACCTCTCTCACTTTTATTTATTTATTTATTTATTTATTTATTTATTTATTTATAGCTTACTAATTATTTTATTATAATGATTTTCAGAGTGTATTTTTTTGTTTCTTGTCGGTAATGAATCCTCTATTCAAAGCATATAAATCGATTACAATTATTTCATAGAAAAGTGTTTATCGAATGGATAGCAAAACTTTTAAAAGGCTTAAGCGGTTTCGATCTCTAATTTACAATTAAGTTTAAAATACACTACAGAGCAAGGAAGCTTGAAAGAAATACACTTTTATACAATTGAAAGTAAAGAAAGGAAGTCTATTGGTTGACATGTAATTAAATTACTACAAGTAGGGTTGCCACCTGTCCCGTATTATACGGGATTTCCCGAATTTGCTGCCAAGTTGCATGTCCCGTTTCATGAAATTATAAACGTTAGATAACGTTTCATGAAATAATAAAACTTAAGAATGATGGAATTTAACAAAAACTGAATTTTTAAATCAAACTAAATTTTATTTTAATAATTTAAATCTAGCAAAATAATTCGCTTATTTTTATTTTCCTTCTTAGCACAAACCATCGTTATTAGTTTAAAAGAAAAAAAGTCAAACAAACTACATTTGAAAATAATTAACGAAAACTTAAAGAACCTGGTGAAGGCACTGGATTTCCTTTACAACTTGTTACAAAAAAACAAGCCAAACCATGAGGCTGTCTAAAAACAAAAAAATATCTAGATCCTGTATTTCATAGATGGTGCTAAAATGTCTCTTTATTTCATTGAGTGCCAGGTGAAAAGTTTAACTATAAATGAAAACTAACTGCTCTAAGATGCGGTAACTTTACTGGTAGATCCCACTTTCCAGCCTGAAATAAAAGTTTTGAAAAAAAAAAAAATGGATATTATCCTAGTAATCTTAAATTTTAATGGTATCTGACATTATCCATTGTTAGGTCTCTCTTGGTTTTGTTTAAAGTAAACTTATGTCGAAAAACGTATCTCACACTTTTTTTTGTTGTTGTTGTTTGGTGAGATATCTTAGACTCGCTGCTATGAATTCTGATTTTAAAAGAATTTCCTTTTCATAGTTTTCACCTTTAAAAACAAAATAGAGTAGCACTTTTTTTAGAAAGTATGCTTTTAGCTCTTTCAGAAATTTCTTTATTTTAGTAAGATCCTGAATTTTTTTTCCAATACTAATGCAGCAATTTCTAACAAAAATTTTTAAACTAAATTTATCTATAGTCTGTCTTAGATGGAATACAGATTATCCATTTTTCTGTTTGTACGTTACCAAGCTAAAACGGCAGGACGGGTTTCTATAACATTGACTTTTGCTTTCGTTCTTTCAAGTCGTTTCAACAATGAATAGTTTATATAGAATTCATTATTATGATAATTTAACAGAAAGAGGAAAGATCAGTGTCGTTATTAATCACCTGACAATGGGCCACGAAAATGGTGGACAGTCGCACTAATACAAAAAAAGAAAAAAGAAATAAAATAAAATAACTTCAGCTAAATATATTTAATTAACACCAATATCCAACTCAGAAAGATAGTTATGTACTGTAAATTTTAGCTAAACTTTCTGCATATTTTTAAATTGCACATTAAAAACACTAAAGAAAAAAGTAGCACAAGAAAAAGATACTTCAGTAAATAACACTATGTTTAATGACATGAATAAATAAGTGTAATTTGTATGATCTCACGATCTTAAAAAAAAAAAGCAAGTGATGAGAATCACAAGGCGGTATTCAAATTACATCTGCAGAGCCTGGTTTCTGCGAAGTTTCATTAGTGTGTCACTTACTTGACAGTGAACTTGAGCCCGCAGATGTTTGGGCGCGTGGTGATGATAAACTTTTTGATCGGGCTTCCTATCTATCGCATGCGGGAGCCCGAGCAATCGACGTAAACAATTATGATTGGCACAGATGGCCTAACAGGGCTACTGAACTCGCACAGCACCTGCACCCAAAATCAGAGATAGAGATATGCATTGGATTTGAAGGAGGTGCGAGGGTGGATGGGGGGGGGGGGCAATTGATTAATCCGGATCCAGCGTTTACAACGGAAAAATCAACATTATGGCTTTGTAGAGGTTCCATCCCGCATCTGTGAAGCTTTTGTTTTCCGGCGCCCCCCCCACCTCCCATCTACCTCAGCTGCTGACATATTGTTAATAGAATAATACCACTGAGATTCAAAAATAATGGAGGAATTGTTTTAAAGGAGGGACAAGAAAGCCTGCATGTTTTTTAAAAGTTAAAGTTATTCTTGAATGAAGAAGGATAAAACAGGAGGTAGTGGCTCCGGTGATCAGCAGCCTTAAAAGATATTTTGGCGGTCGAGGGTCAGCCGTTAACTCTCGGCAATTGTTGGGATCGATGTCCGAAGACCCCTGAATCAATCAAATGGACGTTTCCATACTTCAAAATAAGGGCAATGAAATAGGAAGGTCCACTCACTTTTTCTTCTTTGACGAGAAGCATTGCTCGTTATGCGTTTCTTTTTTATTTTTTTTCCTATTAATTCGCATTCAATTTCTTTCTTTTTTATTTTATTTTATTTATATTCAGATAAATTTATATGCTTGATTGAATTAGTCTACCCGCCCAGTAAAACAGATGGACTTATTGATGAGGTGGGTCATTAATGTCAATCAATTAAACCATTAATGTAAAACAAAAAATGTCGGTTAAAAACCAAAACCTGAAAAATGTTATTAAATTAATGTAGCTTGAAAACAAAAGAAGGAAACACTAAAATAAAATTAAAAAATAGGAATCAAAACATTTTTTAAAAATGTTTAATTAGGCATAAAATTCTTATATGTTTCTTAAATCCTCTGTGAGAGGAATTGCAAGCTATAGTGTTAAGAGAGAATGAAATCGTAACATTCATTTTGAGTTTTAGGTGAGCTCAAGACACATTTGAAATAAGGAGGATATAAAATTTAATTATGTGGTTTTTGATTTTTAGTTCTTTGGTTCTTGGTAAGTTTCATTTTAAATTCCACTCATACTGTAAAATTAAATCTTGTTGCGTTCTTCGTCGGGTTGAAGTTTGTAGTTAAAGTCCTCACGCTCAAAGATGAATCTCCCAGAATGCAAAGCAGATTATAGATTGTCCATTCCTGGCCCTTCGCTAACAATGAAATCGCTTCTCTTCTATTTCAATGTTAGCGAAGGGCCAGGAAAGGACAATCTACAATCTGCTTTGCATTCTGGGAGATTCATCTTTGAGCGCGAGGACTTTAATTCGTTGCTTAATATTATAATGAATACTGATATTCTCGGTGAAGGTTCGAAGCAGTCACATGGACTGTGGGATGTTTTCCCGAAACATCAGAGGAGGTTCGCAGTAAGATTACACGCGAACAGTGAATTGAACCAAACATCATCGCGAACATCATGAGAATAATATGTTTCATGAGAATATAAGTTTGTTTAAAAAAATGGTCCACAACAAAAACATGTTCTCGTGATACATCATACGCCAACTTGCTGTTTTTCTGTTATATATTGCTCATATTCAGTATTGTTATTAACGCTAACGTTTAATAGGAAGATCTTGATTTGAATAAAATCTATTCTCGATTAACCTGAGGAAGATCCAAAATTGTATTGGATTGAAATATTGTAATAAGAAAAGAAAATGTTAAATCAAGAAAAACCACAACTGGACAGTGAATATGCTTTCGCACACTGAGCCAACATCAACAGGAATCCTAAACAGCTGTTTCATCCTTATTAGGAATCATCAGCGGAATTTATCCTTGATGTTTTTATTGGAATAAATAATCATATTGTGTCTTGAGGAATCACACTGATAAAAAGTATTGACTTAGTGAAAAAAAAAAAAATAGGAAATTTAAAACAAAAAGGAAGCTTGTCATCTATTACCATTTCTATCACGTGATGATCCATCACATCACCACAAGAAATTTGTCGAAAGAAAAAGAAAATCAAATTAAAGAATAAATTGTCTCCATAAATATGCATATCAAATTCCAGAAGATTCTTTTATCTGCTCAGAAGGTATTAAAAGAGAGGTGGACGAGAAATACAAGTAAATATACACATTTGCAGACACTGTGAACTTTTAACCTTCGGAAATTAAGCTTTTAAGATTCAGACAGTTTAAGCTATGAAAATAAAACTCAGACTTGTGGGTGGATACTGTTTATTGACGTGAGAAGTCTTATTATATTATAGAGAATTAAATGAGATCAAACAGTCTGCTATTGTAAGTTCAACGAACTGAGAATAAACAATTCGACCTTTAATATGATCGTATTTCGCTCACCAATTCTGAGAGTGACTTTCGTTATTGTTGTTTCATTAAGTTAGATTTAAGTTATAAGAGAGTTTATAGTTAAAATAATTGCTTATTCATATTTAAGTAATTGCAAGTTATTGAAATACTGTTCGACAAAAAAAAAAAAAAAAGGTAATTTTGGCGTCTATCTTTTCCAGTCCTTTTTCGTTAAATATGCAGAACTTATAATTAGTTTTGTATTTTGTTATTCTTAGTCCACTTTTGAATATCTTGAAGTCATTTTTGAAATGGTTGGATAATTACATTGCTGGATGTTTTCTTTTTATTATGCAATAATTAATAGCAATTCATTATTTTGTTGATCTAATAAGAAAAATTATTATCGTTGCCCGTGGCTTTGAAAAAACGTAAAATGAACAATAGACTTACAAGCAGTTCGTTAAAGAATTTGAAACCTACTTTCCTACCTGAACAGATGAGGCGGGACCTTGTCATAAACGCCGATCAGGGGCCATAGATCACGAATTTATATGCCATTCAAATTCTTCTTCCCAATATATACTGTATGTAGTGTATATTTATTTTATTTCCACTTTTTGACGATTTTTCCTATTTTCAAAACTATATATAATAGTCATGCTGTTTTTAGAGATTTTGCCATAAACTTCTCAGGGCTTTTAGGGCATCGATTGAACTACAAATAAGCATCAAAAAATTCGAAAACTGTTCACGGGAGCGGTCTTCAGAAGTGGAGCATGACCTCAAAGTTGTGACGTGGATAACTGCCGTAAATTTTGAGCTTTTGAGCAAAAACTTTTATAATTGCTAGATACCCTTAAGGACTCGGCTGGTATTGTATTTCAGCCAAGTCGGATCAACTGTTCCAAAACGGCGGTCGTTAGAAATTTCAACTTTTTGACGTTTTTCCTATCTTCCAATCCTTATCCTGACGTTGTGTTTACAGCTTTTGCCAGAAACTTTGTATAGCTTTTAGGGCGTTGGTGTAACTACAAATAAGTAACAACAAAGTCGACATCTGTTCTCGGGTTTTGAGGGAGCGGAGCTTAGAAGTGGGACGTGACCTCAAAGTTGTGACTTGGATAACTTCCGTATATGTAAAACTAAGCTTGACTAGATTGCTGAATATCAAGCTTTATTATTAAAATATTATTAACAATACACCGAACCCCCGAACAACACAGTACTTGAACAACACAGTTTCGAAGAACACGAATACCTTCCCCCGAATTAGACGGATTCAAACTACACGATTTTCGAGTAATTCTGTTGAAAAAGAATAAAATACATAAATATTATTTGATATAAATTACAGTAGTTAAAAATTTAGATTAATATTCTCATCAATTACGTCAGCGATTAATGAAGTTTTAACCTTTTTAATACTTTTAGTGTTTCAGAATTATATTTTTCCCAATTAATTTGACTGAATAATTTGTATTTTACATAGTTGTCAATCTTAAACCAAAATTATTATTCAATTTATTGATTTGAAAGATTTTTAACCAATTGTATCTTGTTTTTTTTTTTTCATTATTTTGATTATTTTTTATTTTCACGCTTGAAACGAAATCCCGTTTATTTGTAGTCTCGAACAACACGGTTTCAAAGAACACGGAACCAATTAATCGTGTTCTTCGGGGGTTAGGTGTAATACTCGCAAATCTCAAGGTGGTTGACCTTTTGGAAATACACTTACCGCGGTAGATGCGCGACAGAAATATTTTATAAATCGTTTTATAAACAACAAAAATCTACTTTCAAATTTAAATTTACAACATTTAAATTCTGAATAACAACAGCAGAGAATTAAATTAAAGCGCATTACTTATTTAAATTGGTTGAATCCGAATATCAAAGCATGCGGAATTAGTGGATTAGCTAAAGGAAATAATATCCATTCTTAAACACCTTTACTTAAATGCTTTTCTATGGGAGTTTCTAATTTCTCCTCATGCACCCACACTGAAAATAAAATCAAATATAAAAGTTAGATGATCTCGTTGTTGATTAATATGCATACCATGTTCCAAGAAGCTCCATGAGGGTACAAACATACACACACCAACTGATCCTAATAATAGGCTAAATATGGTCTACAGGAAAACGTATTGCACTAAATAACACCTTTTTTGAATTCTGTTGAAAATGATAATATTTGTGGATAATAGAGAAACATTTAAAATTTGGATTTCAAACAGATCCAATTTTGGAATTTCCAGAAGCTTTTGGGCGCAAAATATGAAGCTGTAAATAGTAATTATACAAAATAATTCAAAAAATTAATAACAATCAAATAAAATGAATCATTTTTTGTTATTCGCGAGACATCTTTGTAAGAGAGAAAGTAGAGGAATAGGTAGGAATATGAGATAGGGTAGTAATATGAGATACCGTAGTTTCGAACACCGTAGGCTGGTGACATCTACGGAAACAGTTGGAAATTACTTCTTATAGGGCTCTTGTGTTTTCATTTCTTGTGTTTTATAAGTAATTTCCAACTGTTTCCGTAAAAGTCACCAGCCTACGGTGTTCGAAAACCACGGTATCTCAAATTACTACCCTATCTCATATTCCTACCTTCTCCTCTACATGAAATATATTAAAAAATTAAAAATCCACGGATCGAAAGAGGGGTGAAGGAAGCCAATTTCACCTCGTGTTTCCTGCGGATGCCCATATTTTTATCTATTTCTTTTTTTTTTTTCTTTAGCAAATATTCAGAAATTTATCCAAAAGTTTTTATTCACATTTTTTTTTATCAAACTTTTAAAATTATTGTTAATTTAATTATATTTCACTTATTTTTTGTGTGTTTTTTTCACTAATAAAAGAATACTAAAAAAAAAAACAAAAAAAAAAAAAAAAAAAAAATCAGAATTAACTTTACTGTAATCGAAAGTTTTTTTTTACAAAATTGGTATTTCATGTTGTAAGCTATAAAATTAAAAAGAATAAAAAATCAACGACTGACAACTAATGCTTTTTCATTGTTTCATTTGTTCTTTTTAGGAAGGGGAAAAAACCGTACAACTCACATGAGCGTCGTTGCCATGACGACGGGAACATAGTCGAAACGTTAGGAGCAGTCGGGTGTGACGTCACGCAACGTGAAAGATACGGACGATCCTGAGAAGCCCTACCAACGCGAGACTGAAAACTTTAGTTAATTCACAGCTTCCTGCCTTTCCCCGTTCCTGTAGTACTTCCTTTTTTTTTAAAGCAAAATTATTTTATCATTTCTGGATTTTCTGTCCCCTCTCCGACTGCCCCTTTTCGAAACAGTTCAATTATTGCCTGCAAATATTTTCGTTACTGATAATTTACATTTTATTATTTAAAGTTTTAAGTGATTTAATTTATGCAATTCCCCATCTCTCTCTATTTCCTCTATTCTCCCCTCCTTTTTTTTTTTTTTGGGTCTGTATATCTGTCTGCTTGTGTGAGCGCGACATGGAATTATCTTGTGACGCGGTGTGAGTAGGGGGTAATTGACGTATTGTCATCCCCTCCCCGAACTGTTGTTTGGTCTCTCGCGTTGGCAGGTCTTTTCACTGCGATGGAGAGTCCCTTACAGTTCGGCTGTATCGACCAGTGGACGTGGAACCGGCGCGACAAGTCCCACGAGGTGCGGCTGTACGGCGCCCGTCTCCGCACAGCGCAGTTCCACCCGAACTGGAGCAACGGCACGGCCGGTGTCCGCGGCACCAGGATTCTGAATAACGGGCGCTACTACTGGGAGGTGAGCGTGTCGCAGCGTATCTTCGGCACGAGTATGATGTTCGGAATCGGCACGCGCCAGGCCCGCCTCCATGTCGACGCCTTCGTCAATCTGCTCGGGGAGGACGAGAACAGCTGGGGCCTATCGCACAAGGGTCTGCTGTGGCACAACGGCAAGTGCCGGCAGTACACCAAGCCGTTCCAGGAGAACGAGGCCACTACGGTCGGACTGCTCTTCGACGGACACCAGGGTACGCTCACGTACTACAAGGACGGCGTCTGTCTGGGTGTGGCGTTCACCGGCCTGCAGGAGGTGCAGGAAGCCCTCTACCCTTTCGTGTGTTCCACAGCGGCTAAGACGGAAATGTCGCTTGGGATGCTGCGAAGGGACTTCATGAGCCTTCAGGACCGGTGTCGCGCCACCATCCTCAGAAACGTGTGTCCGTACAGTCGCATCAAGGAACTCCATCTTCCTGACCGAATGAAATCCTACTTACTAGAAGGAGCGGAAGACTACGATGGGTATGTGCCTAACTTCCGCCGCCAGCAGCCTGTGACTAACAATTCCTGTAACTATATTTGACATCTTCTGAGATGCACACCAGAGTGTGCAGGATGTCCCGGATATCCCTAACGGAACGAACACTGCAGAAAACCATCCACCAGGAGGCAGTGTTTAACGTTGACGTTTATTAAAATTCAGGCCAATTATCAGCGGTGTAGGAAGGGTAACGAATAGGTTCTAGATTTCTTACCAAACATCATGAAGACTACAATCCGGCCTATTTCTCAAGATCAACTACACCCCCAACAGTTCCTTGATATTTACATCTGTGACATTAAAAAGCAACTTGTGAAAAAAATTCTTTCAGGAAAATCACAAATACCTTTGACCCGTAAGGCTTATCTTACCAAATTCATCCATAAAGACATCTACAGAAAACAAAAATATTGTAAGCTCTCTTAAAAAAAGCATAATTGGAAACAATGGTATACTATACCACTTTTCTGGATAATGTGCTGCAGTTAATGAGACATGCTTAATGAAATTAATCTTAAAAGTAATAAGATTGAATCATCGACTGTCAGATGCCAAATTTGTTCCATATTATTCTAGTCTATAACGTATCTAGTCAGAACTCAAGATGTCGTACTGTGTCTCATGGATAAGAATGTCTTACAAGAATTCTTAAGATTACAAGTAAATATTCTCCCAACGATATTGCTTAACCTAAAACTGACATCAAAAGCCAAATGTAAGTGACTAATAATTCCATTGCTTTTGGATTGGCTTTTGTGCATAGCAGTATACAACTAAAAACCAATTGCTTCCAGAAGATATGTTCCTGATACGGAACGGATAATGGTCACAAATTAGTTTATATGTGAAAATGAACGTTAAGAAGCCTACCATTTGCATTTGGTTTTATTTTTATTAAAAAAGTGTGTTTTTTTT